>VZUA01078152.1:33821-53607 GCA_013401035.1 Horornis vulcanius | reverse complement strand
CCCTGACACTGGAGTGGGAAAGAGCCAGGAATTCCAACAGTGGAGGTCTCCCTTTTTGCAGGTCCATGTAAAACACCAGCCTCTGTTTGTTTGTTTGCACTCCCTCTTAGGTACCTGCCCAGCATCCCTTACCTGAGTCCCCCTGCTGTGGCTGTGCTCGGGGCTGTGAACAAGCTGGGAACAGGTACAAGGCATGGAAAAGTGCAGCACAAGTGTTCCTGGAGTCCAGATGTTCCTTCCCCAGGCTGAAGCATTAGGGACTGGGTGAGCTATACATAACTTATAATAAGATTTCTCAATTTTAGCTTTGGCAGCTTGCACTGATTATTTCTCTCTTATATTCGCTTGTAGCATTTAAACTAAGCAGAGTTTTCAGGTAATTGAGACACTTGGGAAAAGTGGTTTTAACTAAATCTATTTTTCTGTGCAAAGTGTTTGGCAGAAAATGACAAGCTTTCAAGTGCTTTTTCCTTTTTAAAATGCTTTTGGCCTTTATTAGTGAGGGTTAAAAAACCCCTCCAGTGTGAACCACTGCCTGTTCAACCAGCACAGAATGATGGTGGCTGTGTTAGCCCCTGCCCCTGGGGAGAGCTGCAAAGCCTGGGGAACAGTACCACAGGAGTTTTGGCAAGTACAAATAAAAGGAGAAGGCAAAAATTGTAGAGAAGGCTTATTCCCAAAGATAACCTTGAAAGTATGAAGCTGCTGTAACAGGAGCTACTCCTGAGGGCTTCCCCAGCCTGCTGACAGGAGGGATGTGGGATCACTGAGGACTTCATGCTGTGGCTGTGCTGTGAGTCTGGGGGCAAATCCAGCAAGGTTTCATTTCCATCTCCTTTTTTTTTTTTTTTTTTTTCCAGCTAAGTGCAATCTGACAATTTTCAGTTCTGTTTAGGAAGTATTTGTAATTGGATGGAACGAAGAAAACCCAAATGATAAATTACTTTGAAATAAACAGATCCTGTAAGTGAGGGAAGGAGGACTGAACAGGATCTGGAAGGAAGTCGAGTAGAGCTGACCAGATTCCAGCCTGGCTTGTGCCACATTTCCCTCCAGAGCCTGTGTTACTTCCCCGTGTTCTGGATCCCCAAACAAAAAGGCATTTGTGCCTTTTGGCACTGCCCTGTGCACACTGTGTGCCCTGCTCCCCTGGGGAGGTCACAGTGCTAATTTAGCTGAGTCTCATCTGCAGCCTGGAGGTGGAGGTTGTTCTCCACAGGGTTTCATAGCAGATGGAGTAGATCTCAGGGAATAGGAGCTGTCAGAGAGAGAGAGATGCATGGAAAAGTCTGCATTTAGCTTCTGTGTCTATTTAGAGCTGCAGCAGAGCTCAAAGGCTGAACTTTATGTGTAGACAATTATTTTGTTCTCTTTTTGTTTGAATATGTGTTCATTTGGTGGGAGGCCTCTCTCTCAGGTGCTCCTGTGGTTAAGGGTGTCTGCAGTGGCAGTTTCTGTATCCAGAAGAATGTCCTTCCTGCAGGATGGTATTTTGGGTGAGAGCCTCCATTCTTACTGGAATGAGGCCAAGGAAGAAGGAAATACAGCTCAAAAAAAGAAAAGAAAACACAAACAAACAAAACCCAGCACCAAAAATACCGAGAGGGAGCCAGGTTCTCTGCTGCTCCTGAAATGTCCCTGGGACTGTGTCTTGGAATACCTAACATGCAGGTGTCCCAGTGATGAGACAGCAAAGCCAAACCTTTCTGCTCAGTTCCTGAGACCATTTCTCATCCCAAAGCCGTGACTCTCTGGTTCCCTGAGCCACCTTCAGTTCTGCCACTCATCCTGCAAGTGGCATCAGATTGCACAGAGCAGTTTTGGGACTCCCCAGCCACTCTTCTCCTTCCATGGCTTGGAAGTCATGTCCAATGGAGAGGTACTAAAGGGAGCCACATTAAAAAAAAGAAAAAAAAGAAAAAAGGAAAAGAACAACTCATGCCCTTGCTTTTGTTTGATATCTGTGAGATTCGCTAGGATTTGGGAACCCAGCATGACATCAACCCCTGTCTGTTTAAAGTGATTTTCAAGTCTGACTGATCTTTTTCAGCAGAGAATTTTGAGAAGATTTTGAGCATTTTTAGCAGAGAGTATATTGCTTTTTTAACGTATCATCCTGCCCTTCCCTTGAGGAGCAGCACTTACTGATGGGCCATCACCTGCTGGCAAAGGAACCTTTTCACCCCTTTGACTTAGACGTTCCTTGGTGTATTTTAACAACTGGATGCATTTGTGAGATATTTCATTAATATAAGCAAAACAGAAGCATCAGCTGCCATTTACTGAAGGCACTGTGAGGCATGGTGTATGAATCTGTCATGGATCTGACCTGAAATGTAGCAGGAATTAGGTGAAGCAGTCCAGCTTCTTTCAAGGACTACTTCATGGCCCACCTTTATTACATATTCATTTGTTTGCTCAGCATTAGCAAACGTTTCTAAGACAGCTGAAAACATGAGTCAGTGTTGACTCACTTAAGCAAGAAAAATGGAATAAAAGCTGTGTCTTGTGGATTAACCCACCCAGGAGACAGCTCAGCCCCACACAGCCGCTCACTCATTCCCCTCTGCCAGGATGGTGGAGGGAACTGGAAGGGAGAAGTGAGAAAAGTTGTGGGTGAAGATAACAGAAAAGGCCTTCTTGCTGCTCAGTAATAGCCAAAACATTGGTGTGTTATCAACACTCTTTTGGTCCCAATTAGAAACCATGGCACTTCACAAGCTGCTATGAAGAAAATTAACTCCGTGCCAGCCTGAACTGTTACACTGCTGGAAAGTTTTTGTTACTAATTCAATTGCTAATTCAGATAGAAAAAATAATTTCTCAACTCGCAGAGTTATTTCTGTGCATGGGTAATGTCTAATATGTTGCTTATAGGATGTTTTAATAACTACATGACAGCTGTTCAAAGCTAATTGTAACAGGAGAGGGAAATCATCATCCATTACCTGGAGACTATTTGGTAGCTTAATATGTTTTAAAAATGATGACAGATGTAAATAGCTGCTGTATTTCACTGCAGGAAGCAGTGACCCAGGCAGGCTGGCACCTGCTGATGCTCCCTTTGTGCTGTTTCCAGTTGGCAAATGGTTCCTGCTCTCTGCTTCTTGCTGGATTTTCCCTTCATTATCCTAGACTCCCTCTTTTTAAGAGCTACAGTTGGATTTCAAGGGACACATGTTCTTAACATATTTCACTGACTACTCTGCTATTTGGGAAAGTGCTCTGGAACATTGACTGCACTTGTAGGATTTTAGGGGAGTTCATTATCATGCTTCGAGCACTTAGACCCATTCCCATGGCATATTGGTTGACATCAGTCTGTTATATCACCAGTTCTAAAGCTTATCTTCAGGAGGAAAAAAGACTTAAGCAATTAGGCCATCTGTATATCTGTTTGTGTTTCCTCTCCTTCACAGTAATGTTTTTAACCCAAGAGTAAATTTCAGCTCAATTTGTCAGAGTGATACATGCCCCTATAATCATAATGCCACTGGTTTTGTCAGAGGAGAGGACTAAAGAGAGAAGATGGGTCACGGAAATGACCAAAAAAAGATGAAGCCTGCAGGATGATTGCTATTAGACAGCAGAGAATCAACATAAACAGCTGCTAATGCCTCCATTGCAGAGAAATGTTTCAAAACATATATTGGTGTTGGTGTCTAAGAAGCTGTGATCAAGCACATGATAAAGTGCATGTTCATATGACACCACATCATGTTCTTTAAAATACGTTTTCTGTAAATAAATAACAGAGAGTTGTCTGACTTAATGACCTGTCTGCATGGTCATAATATCTTTGTTTCTGAAGGGTATGGAGCAAAAATGTGACTATTCCCAAATCTCAATTCTGTAACTGACCAGAGCAGGTTAAAACTGGAGGGCTGTCCATGGATGGGTTTTATTTCTGACTCCTTGGGGATTTGCATTTTGTGGGATTAGACATGGATAAGATCTCAATGTTGTGTTTCCAGTTCCCCATGAATCAGAAAATCTTCAAGGAATTTTTTTTTTAAACACTGACACCAGCTGTTTTGCAAAGGACACACAGTTCCTGTGTCTTGAACTTTCTGGTTGAAAATTGTGTCATTTCCAGTTTCCCTGCTGGTTTTGCTTGTGGCACCAAAAACGATTGGAATTTGGGAATCCTCAGTTTACAGAGATCCCCAGGGCTGGCCCACCCTGCTGGGTGCTCTGTCCTGGAGCACATTTCACCTCTGGGATGGGGTTTGTGGCAGGAGCAGGGTCAGACCAGCTGTGGAGCCTGGGGAACACCTGCCCTGGAGAGGTGCAGCCCCTGGGCTGCCTGGAATCTACAGAACACTGAAACTCAGGAGAAGTGCAGGCACTGAATGTGTTGGCAGAGCTATAAAATCTCTTCAGAATCAACTCTTGGGTTGATTGCACTCACTACACACAATTTTCTAATACCTGAACTTACTGAATGCTGGAGCAGGTCTTGCAAACTCGAGTATCAGAAACAAAAGCTTGATTAACGCTGGAGCATGACTAATTCCACAGAAAACCTCACCCAGCTTTGTTACCCACTGGCTTTCTGCCTTCATGCATACTGCCAATGTTGCCACTAATAAAATTCCTGTTAGCGTTGTAAATCTGTTTTGCTCTCTGCTGCATATGCTTTGGGAATATCTAGTAATTCAGAGCATCAAGGAAAAATGTTAATTATTGAGTACAAACTAATCGAGGTGCTATGCTGCCACGAGACCTCCTATCTCAGATTTTTCTGTTGATTATAGGCCTCTTATATCCATAAGTGAGCAACAAGGAGGTGGGTGGGTATTTTACAACTCACTCTTGTCCAAGATGTTTATCCTTCCGTACTGAAATAATTCCCTTGTCTCCTAATCTCTAACTGGAGAAGCTGGGAAGAAGCACAACTTTAAAAAAAGTAAAAATAATTCACATACAATATAGCAAAGTCCACAAAGATGTGTAAACTACAGAAGATTACCAAACCCACCAGTGGAGTCTTAATTGTTTGAATTTCAGTGTTTCAGTTTCAGTACTTTGAATTTCAAGTACTTTGCTGGATGAGTGTCTGGAATTCAGACCCAGGGCTGTACAGGGCAGAGGTTCTGAGGCAATTCCTCTTTCCTTACTGAATTTATTGGTCTGAATGGAAAAAAAGAAATCTATCACACAAGCAAGGCCACTAGGTTTAAATCCTTTATGTGAGGTTATAACATTGCTTAAAATTTGCAGAAAGTAGTTAAATTGTTCTGGTTTGAAAGTGTTCATGGGTGAATCTCTTCCAAAGATGATGTCTGCAAGGAGCTCTGCACAATGCACAGGTTAGGAGTGAAAGGATGGGCCCATCTGTACATATTTATCTATCTATCTATATCTATATCATCTATATCTATATCTATATCTATATCTATATCCATATCTATATCTATATCTATCATCTATATCTATATCATCTATATCTATATCAATATCATCTATCTCTATCTCTAATTTCTATCTCTATCTCTAATCTCTATCTCTATCATCTATATCTATATCTCTATCTATACCTATTTCTATATCTATGCCTATAGCTATAGTTACCCAGGGATTCTATTTTCATTCACATCATTATAACTTTGCCCATGGCTACTCTTCCCTTGGAGAAATTATATTGTGAAAAACCTTCTGAAACGCTTCCATCTGTCTCTGAGCTCTGTGATTTTGTCATCACTATAAAATACCTGATTTTCCCTATCAGGTTTGAAGTCTTGATTTTGGAAAAGAAATCTCCATATGTAGCCAGGTAGCTGAGCAAGCACTGCTGTTCAGAAGCACCTGACAAAGGACCAGGGAAGGCTTCCCAGTCTTGGGTTGTCACAGCCCAGTTCACAGTTTCTCTCCTCACACAGTTTCTCATTATCTCTTATGTTCCCATTCATGTTTCAGTCCAGTCAGTTAGAAACAGCACTGTTGGAAGCAAACCAGTGATTTGTAAGAAGGAATTAATAATTGGCAATTACCTCCCTAGAATATGATTGTTAATGCTTGTGGACAGCAGTTATAAGTTATATTTGAACATAGATTAATGAATCAAAAAGTTGAAAATCTTGATAAGGGGCTCCAATGATAAACTTAAATGCAGGAGTTCTGTGTTCCTGCTGCAGAGTCACTGTTCCTTTTATTATCCTTGATGTGTTTATGTGTACATGGGCAAACTTTTAGCACCCCAGAAATGACATGTAAGTCCTGTCACATAGCATTTGATGCTTGAGCAGAAGAGCTGGGCCAGAAGTGACATGTTACTCACTGAAATGAAGGACACGTCACACACAATTCCCTCTTCGTGTCAGGTCCAGTCACTTTGCCCCCCTGCCTGGCATGTGAGATGTGTCAATGGCAGTGGTTCCTGCTTCATGCTCAACATCTGTCTGTAGCTTGCTGGTTAGGTGAGCAAGTCCCCAACATCCCTGGGATGTCCCCAACATCCCCCTTCTCCCAAAGAGAAACACGAGGTCAGCTGTGACATGGGAAATGTCGTGGGCTCTGCTGCTGGGGCTTTGCTGGGCTGAAGCTTTGGCAGTGCCTGGAATTCCTCTCCGTTCCTGCCCTGGGTCTGCTGTGGGTTAGGCTGTCTCTCAAGCAGGTTCCTTTCAGGATAAGATTCATGATGTGCTGCCAGTCTTGCTTTCCCAACGTGAGCAGATGTGGAAATTGTCGTGATGCTGAGATGGGGCTCATGAAAAACAAACAGAAATTTGCATCCAACTTTGGGAGTGGAATTTTAATCTAGTCTAATTAGACTAATTTCTGTGACTACTGAATTTTCAGCACGTGTGTCTAAAGAACCATATTTAGGGAAACAGTAGCAGAACTTGCAGTTGTGAGAGCAGATGCAGCACCAGTCCATCTAAATAGGGATGATGGTAGATTCTCAATTTGATATCACTTCTGGAGAAAAAAGATTATGGGATAAACAGCAAATATACTGACATAAACCCTTGCATTATGCTTGTCCTTTATGAGGTGAGGCCAAGGATTATCCTTAGATGCAAGCAGGATCTAAGCTGGGTCTGAGACTCAGCACTTTCTCAGCATCATTGTGGATGGGGATCAATTGCCTGGGTTATTTCTTAGCCCATGAGGCCCAGGGTGATGTAATGTTCCAGCTAGAGTAGAATTCTCCCCATCCTGCTGTTCTTCACTGCTAGAAATGTCCTTTGGGAAATGTAATCCAAGAGTCTGAAGTTTTTTGAGTCCTGGGTAAGAGATCCATGAGAGCTCTTACGCATAAAATTTTATTTGCCTGCTCCCAGGTTCTGAATGTTGTGATTTCACAGGGGCATTACTTGGTGTTCCTGGGACAGACTGGGAGAGATTTGGTGGTAACATACATCAGCTCAAGTTCCTTGTGATATGACTTTGTAAGATCACCCAGAGAGGATGATGGGCATATTTAATAAACCCTGAAATACATAAATAAATAAAAATGATCATCAAAACTGCCTGAAATATTAAAGAACATTGATAAATAAATTACAACATTTTCAACTTGGGCCCCTTTATGAAACATGTTTTTAAAATAGCTGCAAATAGCTGCAACTGTATTCTGACTCAAGGACTGGTTGCTGGATTTAATCTACAATTTAATTTGCCTCAGAAAAAAGGTAACAACAATGAGAAAGAATTGGTTGATCAACTGGTGCCATAATATTGTGTCAATGCTGGTGATCAATCCAATTCTTCACAGGCACATCCATCACTGCAAAACTGCTGAATTCCTTAACCTCATTTGTATTACCCCTGGTTTGCACAGTCACAAGTGAAAGAATATTAGACCTAATTTCTCCTCCTGCCCTTGCTCAGAACGCCTGCACCTCCCCTTCAAGGTTTTGTTGTGCAAGGATTGAGAAGAATCCCCCAGGCTTTGGCCAAGGGAATAAATAACTCTGTCATCTGTGAATATAAGTGAGAAGACAAGATAAAAAGTCACCTGGGAATTATTATGCAAAATAGAAGGAATGCAGAAGGCAAAACAATGTTAAAATTTAATTTGTGTGTTTTAATATTATTGTCTTTTTATGTTTTAAAGGCACAATATAAAAATAAATATGACAAAAGGATAAATGAATGTAGCATAATTAGCACAAAAATTACACCTAATTTGTTTTCTGGATATTGCTTTGTCTGTATTATAAACAGCATGTGGCTACAGTAGAAAGTGAAATAACTCAGAATATTAAATGTTTTTAAGATTGTGCCATGGGGGCCTTAATGTCTTGCTCCACTCCTGTCTGTAATTTACTGTTCTCGTGTTGTCAGCAATAACCCTCGCACAGAAAAGTCTCTGTGCCCCAGCTCGGGGCTCTGCTGGTTGCCAGAGCAGGCTCTGCAGTGTTGGGGTGTGTGGGTCTGATTTTCTGAGTCTGTGAAAGTTTTCAGCCTGTCACTAGCTGATTCTTTCTTCCTGTGAGAGAATCCATTCCTTTCAAGGGTGGTGAATGTAAACAAGTTCTTTATTTTTCATAAACACCTCTGAGTTGTCATAATAACTCTCTCACAGGTGCTCTTTCTATTATTGAAGAGAAGTGTTGTCTTTCCTAACCAGTCATAGGGTTATAGCATGTTATAAAGGGCTGTGTAAAATTGAAAATAAAGCCTTCTGGATCTTTCTTCTACCTGGAGTCAAGCTCTTCATTTCGTGTCCAACAGCGACAGGGGTGTTTCAATATGTGCAGCTCAGGCTCCCTCCCTGTTCCTGGGACAGGAGCTGGGACAAAACCCATTCCTTCACTTTCTGAGGGGCCAGCAGACATTCACACCCAGCAACCCCACCTTCCTGACGAGCTGGGGGGGCAGTTCATGGTGAGGTGACCTTTGATAAAAACCTGAAAGGAAAATTAGGTCAACTGTGTGATATTTGGGTGCTATCCAGTGAGCCCAAATTGGCAGCTGGGCATTTCTCAGGACAGAGTTTCCTTGCCCAAGGTAGTGTGTAGGGGCATCTTTTCATAAACATCAATTTAACACCAAAACTGATGATTCATGAGCAGCTCTCTGATCTAAATCTGGTCTAAATCTGAGGGTCTGTCTGTTTTAGGACTGCTCTGCCCAAGCCTTGCTCTTAGAGGGACTGCACAAGGCAGACTGGGATAGGTTTGGCAGTGAGATCCAGTTCAGCTCAAGTTCCTTGTGGTGTCACTTTTGTAGAATCACCCAGAGAGGATGATGGACATAAAACTCTCCTTGAGACCTTGAGAAATCACTGAGTCCATCTCTTCTCCCTTAGGCAGAGTGAACTATACCTAAAGAATTGTCAAGAGTAATTTATCATTCTAAGCTGTTCTTAAAAACCTAAAATGATGGTAAGGCTTTAACCTTACAGTCTAATCCCATTCCTGATATTCTTAGCATGACAACATTTTTCTTATGCTCAACTTCAATTTTCTCCATAGCCTTCTAAGTCATTGTTCTTGTCCTGTGCACAGTGGGCAAGAATACAATGGTGCTCTTTCCCATCTTCTGTCTGAGGCTGCTCAAGCTGTCTGCAAGCTTTTGTGAACTCTAAAATAAATTTATTCAACGTATGCTGATCTCACAGTGCTAGATTTTTAACATGGTGTCTAGGCACTCTAGATAATTAGCATTTTTCCTTATTGATGGGAATCAAGGAGCCACGGAGACATGAGAAGATATTTTATTTTTTTTAAGCCTGGAGTTGGATAATAGCTTGTCTGTGCAAATGGTTTTGGGTTAGCTAACATGGATTTCCATGTTTCCTATAATATGGCACTAACCTTGCTGCAGAGACATCTCATGAACTCTTGGGGACTTCCAACAGGGAATCATTTGAAGTGGCTGAAAATCATTTTTATTGCTCCTTCTCCATCCATGACTGGATATCTATCAGAGCAAGCCAGGGGACAAATTTTTTAGGTTTTACAGTTAATGTCACCAGCTGGCATTGACTCCGTGGAGTAGGAACTAAATAATGTGATGGGAATGGATTTGAAATATCAGGAAGACTGTGTGGATGCAGCTTTAGCCTAGCACAGAATCCCTCCTTCACTCTCATTAATGATTTCCCTTTTGTTAAATGTGACTAACATGTCTGCTCAGCTCGTGAATACTCAAAGAGAGGCCTCAGACAACTCATTTGTTACAAAAATTTAAACTCATTATTTTTAAGAAATTAAGCTGGATAATGAAATGATCATGTCGATGTTATTATCCTCCAACATCATAATTTCAGAATTGAACATAAAGTCTACTCCAATTAAAATTGTTGCGTGGAACATAAAACCAGAATTCTGTGATACTGGAAACATTTAGACATGCACATAAGCTTTTAAAAAAGTTCCCAGGCACAAGAACAAAGCTTTTATTCATTTCAAGGATAAGTCAGCTGAAGTGATCTTTGTACATTAAAATTATGGGTTGCACATTGTGCTAGAGAGGACACACTCATCACAGGAGGCTGAGCACAATAAACCAGAGAATGATCAGGCTCGAAAGAAAATGTAGTAGCATTTTAATAAGAACCACAATTTCTTTTTGAGGCCAAAATGCTAAATAAGTTAGCAGTGGGCTTTCATGCAAATGTTAAATCAGGGACAAAGACTGAGATGAGAGGCATCTGTAGATCAATATTACATACAAATTTCACTCTGTTCTCTGAAGTGTTACTCATTGTGGCAGAGTAAAGACCAACATCATCCCTAAATTACAAACATGAACGACTGCATTTCCCACTGGACCTTGCTCTCACTAAGAATAAAGTTTTGTAGCAGAACCCTGGTTCCAGTCTTACATTTTTAAGGGAAACGATGAGCAATCCTTGTCCAAATAACACAGCCTTTTATTTCTATGGGAAGAGCATTTTACAGAATAGAAGGTGTGGTTTTGTCTCCCTTTAAAATAAATCCTTCATTTGCATCTCATCCACAGGAAAACCGATCCTCAGGATGGCATCAGGTCACTCACACACTTAATTGAAGTGGGAGGGAGAACATCAGGCACCTGCAGGTGAGAGAGAAAGGTGGGAGTGAAAAATCAACTGAGTGAAAACCCCTCTGGTGTGCTCAAGGACAGATCTGTCTGTCCCTGCTCCTCATTGCCCTTCTGTCTGGCACTTAGCAGGATCAAACCCTCTCAGTGCCTTTGCCAAGCAGGAATGTTCTGGGAGCAGCTGAAATGTGACTGCCAGCACAGAGACCTCTGCTCTCCCAGCTCCTTGATGTGTTAAAAGCCAGCAGATCAAACCATGGCTGGCTACTGAACTTTAGATTAGAAGGACAGGGAGTTTATCTCCTGTAGTCACTGTGGGATATCAGATTCTTTCCCGGTTTCCTGAGCTGATGGCAACACTTGGGTGGCTCCCAGGAGCAGCTCCAAGAGCCCCAGGCAGGCACAGGGAGAGGCCAGCACCAGCCACAGGGCAGCACCAGCTCTCCAGGGTAAAACTCCCCCTCAGAATGCTGGAGCAGCCCCCAGAGAGCACACGAGAGCCCTTTGAGGGGCTCTTTTTGCAGCACAGCTCAGCTTTAGTCCTTGCTGCAGCTGGGAGCTGCCTCACCCCTCCAACAATCCCTCCCCATGCTCAGTGTGTGCCAGACAAGGGCAGAAGTGCTCAGTTCCTCCCTACCTGATTTTTTTTCCCCCAAACAGAAGCTCTGAGTGAGATTTGAGATGCCTTCTTGCACAGTCCCCACGGTAGTGGTTAAAGCACTGGTTGGCAAATTTTCCAAGTACTTCTGTTTTCCAAATAAATATTTCCTCCTGCTTTTTAAGCATTGTTTGCAGACCTAATGCCAGTGTTCCTTCTGCCAGCTAAGATCACTGCTATGGTCCATTTGGACAAAGGGAAGCGTGTCAGGGAGCACATATTAAGCAGGTTTTAGCTGTGTTTCAAGTTGCACCCTGGTTGGGGAGGTGGTTGCAGTATGTAAACAAAAGCTAGAGCAGGATGTTTTGACTTCACTCACTGTGACAGCAGCCAGATACAAAATCTACCTTCAGATGTTGTAGCCCAGAGTAAATAATGAGACTCACCACTAACCTGACATCTATTTTTTTAAGAACCCTTTGCAAAGAGACAATCACTCAGACATGTGAGGGTCTATTTCACCTCATGTTTGGAATAAATTGGCAGCAGAAGCCGATGGCTTTGACAATTGTTTGTCACAGAGGTGTGCACTGCATCAGTATTTGTAATAATTAAGCTTTAGGTTTCAAAACATCTGAGCAACTACAAAGGAAATCCCATTAAAAAGAAGCACAGCTATACTCCTGACTGGATCTTCAGTGAAAATATCCCTTCCTCCCTGTTCCCCATACCTGGTTACTTCTGGTTGCCAGAAAATCCTTGGCATTTTGCACAGTCCTAGAGCTCCTTCATGGGGAGGTTGACATCATTGCTGCTGACTTGTTTGGCACAAAAAGCCATTGGGAAATATGGTTGAAAAATGTAATGGACCCTTAAAAGCAAAAGACTCAGAGGAGGAATGGTCTGCTTTTCTGCTTTGAGAAAATAATGTTTGGCAGCATGCACAGAAGTTAGGGAAGGTACTGCTGCTTCTGTGCTCTCTAACATTTGCTTCTTTAAAGCTGTGTGCTCTCTCTCATTGTTTTTTTTCATAATGAAGCTTCTGTACAGTGCATGAAATGTATGCAAGAGCTTAGCTCCCCATGACCACAGGAGCAGGACCAAGCTGATTAATTCTGCTTATGCAAAAATACTGTCTCAGACTGAAGCTTTTATTTAGGAAAATGTGTGAGTGGCTGGGTGAGACACAGGCATTTCCCCAAATCCACACTGCCCAGAAAGGTATTATTATTATTATTATTCCAAGAGCAGAAGTTAGGGTACCAGCCATGCCATCTCTGCTCCTGAAGGCAGACATACAGGAGAGGAGAAGGAATATGGAGGGAGAAAAATTCTTTCAGCTGTTGTCAATAGTACAGCAAACTGAAAAGCCTTTGGCAGAATAGGGCTGTTCTGAGTGTCCAGCTCTCAGGCTCTGTGTCTCAAGAGCTGTCCAGAGCACAAGAAGAGCTGCCTGCCCTTGCCCCAGGAGTGCTCCCTGGGCCAGGGAGGCAGTGGCTGCTGATGGACAGCCAGGGCACAGAGCAGCAGCAAGGATAAACAGGATCTCAGCCCTGCAGCCCAGCTGAGAATTCTCTCTGATCTGGTATTAATTGAAAATTCACGGGCAGAGCGGAGTGGCAGAAGCTCTTTTGGCTGCAGCAGTGAGAGAGGAGTTTGGGATTTCTGCAGGTGCAGTGCTGAGGACTTCTCTTTAGCTCAGGGCAGAGAGAAATTCCTGTCTTCCCCCTGCAAACCTCGGGGGTTTGTGTCCATGGCAAGCTAAATATGAGTTAACAGTGTGCCCTGGCAGCCAGAGGAATTCACAGTTCTGTGATTCTGTGGCATTTCCCTGCAGGAGGGCAGGATGACTGCTTTCCCTGGACTCTTGTGAGACACCCCATAGCCCAGTGATCCTTTGTGCCTGCCTCTTTTTTATGACTCTCTGCTCGTGCATCACTCTTCCTTTCATTAGCCCAAAATCATTAACCTCTCATGCTGAAGAAACTCAATCCTGCCAAATCACCAGGAGAGGAACCCGTGCACAGACAAGCCCACAAACAAATCACCTACGTGATCTTAAAAATGAGCTACCCTTCCCCTTTCCAAAATATAGAGGAAGAACCTGTGTAAGAGATTTGTTCATGCTGAGAAAGGAGTTTTCTTTAAGACCCCCTTCCAGGCTGGGTTGTGAAGCCTGGTTTGGGATCTTGCCACCTATCCCAATTTCCCATGGATGAGTGGAATGCAACCCACTCAAAAAAGGAGAAGCAACAGCATCTTTTATTGAGGTAAAATAGTAATTTCTCAGAGCTCAATAAACTAGATGGAATAATAAACTATAACAATAAAACAAACTAAACTTAAACTTTAACACAGTTTCACAGGGGTTTGACAAGATTACAGGATGGTAGATGTCTGACTGTGCTTAGAGCAGAAATTGGGGAGCAGGATATCACCTCTCCTGTACCTTCCAAAGAGGCAGGCAAAAGACCTCCAAAATGGGGAAAACCACAGGAAAATGTCATGTAAATGCAGTGTCATGTAGCTCCCTATCCCCCTGGGAAATTTCAGCTACATTCCCTGAGTGAAATCATCACATGTTTAGCACAACTCACTGCGTTTCCTCCAGAGGTAGAAGAGGAAAAAACACAGAGCCTGAAGTTCGGGCTGGCCCTCTGCAGCAGTTCACTGTGTGGCAGAAAAATCTTCACAACCTCTGCTCAGAGGAAATTACTCCCCTGGCCTCATATTCCTCCTCTAAACTGAGCATTAAATTCAGACTGATTTCATCAGCAAATGAAGGGACAAAATGAGAAAAAAAAAATGTCAGAAATGCTACAACATGCTTAATTTAATTGGATTTTCTGTTCTGAATCAGGAGAATGAAAGAAACATTAGACAGAACATGCCCAAATGTTAAGGCAGCATGAACAGCACCATCTGTCACAATATTTCTCTAGTTATTTTTAATCTCTTACATAGTTAAAATTATGTTTTCTTAGTGAGGAGCATTATTGTAGAGCATTTAACTATTATAAACAGACGCTGAAGTATTCATTATCCCCAGGATCCATTAAAAAGAATAAATGACTAGAAGAGAGGTAATTGTACACTTTTCATGCTCTGCACCACTCAAGGTTTGATAGAAATGTTGGAATTGTCATTTTAGGTCCTGCTTGAAGGTCTAGTGAGTCTGTAATCCCTCCTCCAGAGGTTGCCACCCCCACGTATGTCAGGAAACCTCATGATAAAATATCTTACAGGCTAAACTGGCTTGGAGGAAAAGATTCTTCTTAAGCCCTAAATGGTTACCAGTGACTGAGCACAAAGAGAACAAGGCATTTTAGTTTTTATTTATCCCTCTTGTGTTTCTGTGGGTGTGTAAACCTGTTTAAACCCCAGGGGATTCTTGGCTCAGAGATCCTAAGTGGCCTGGCCATCATCACACTGGTGCAGGGGCTCAGGAGGATGCACAGGGACCTCAGTGGGACTGGCTCCTGCACTGGGCAGCTGTGGCCAAGGTGCCTCCTGCCATGTGTTAGTGCAGACATCTGGCTGGGGAGGGTCAGCACAGCTCCACAGTGCCAGGGGTTTGTAGCAGCCCAGCATCTCCCCTGCTCTGTGCACATGCACAGCTTCAGGTCTGGCATTTCTCTGCTGTGAACGTTATCAAAGTGAATAAAAAGGCCTCTGGAGAGAAGCACTGTTCCAGCACACATAAAGAAAAGTTTCTGTTAGTACAGTTTGCTTTATTTCTGTCTCCCTAGCTCCAAACTTTTCTCTGGATTTTAGGTCAAATTCCTCATTTCTGTAGGCTTTGCTTTTGGCCACCTAACGAAGACACCTTTTGACAAACACACCAGCCAGGAAGCCAGATGTTTAAACCAGCCTCATTTAAGCTGCACTTCAGTGAGGATCTACCTCCAGACAGCCACTGTAGCAGCCCTGGGCTGTTAATCTGTGTGGCACAGGGGGTGGGAGTGCAGAGCAGCTGCCCTGTGGCTCCGAGAGCAGCTCTGCCTTGGTTTGGTGTGTGCTGGCCAGGCTGGGCAGTGGCAGGGCTGGCACAGCCTCCATCCAAGCCAGGAAATTTCAGCTCCATCCTCTGTTGTTGTAGAGAAGGTCATGGCACACAGAGTGCCATGGTAAAAATCTCCACAAGGTTTTTTATTGTGGCCTGATGCTGGCTTTTATACAGTTTTTACAAACCTCGAGGGCAACTTTTAATGGGTTAATAGCTTTCTTGTTAATAATTCCATTGGTTAGTAAAAGGCATTCCACTTGTCCATCAAGTCTATCTATTCTTGTGTTGTTTACATATTTTCTTTACTGATTCTCATGTTTACATATTTTCTTTACTGATTCAATCCCTTGTTATTACAGGTGCATTAAAAATCCCTTCTCTGGACATAAGGGATTTTAAAGAATCAGTCAAAAAATGCCCTGTGAGAAGCTCTGTATGCATTGGCAGCCATCCCTAAATGCAAGTAACCAGCAAAGAAAAACCTTCTGCTGGGAAGGGGATTTTCTGAATCGTGTTCTTGGCTCCTTTTTCACAAACAGGTTATTTTTTGTTGCCATCATGTCTCTTTCATAAGAATTAATATGGATTGCAAACATAACTAATGTGGTTAATGCTTATCCAATGTGGATGCTTATCCAATTACTGCCTGCAAAACAGTTATGTCACAAATAATCTGGAGAGCACGCCTGAAACCCTGACCATGCTGGAGTCAGTGGAATTTTTCTGTGGGCTGAGTGAGGTCAGAATTTTCTTGGAAGCGGTCTACAGTAGCAAAAAGTGACTGCAATCAGGAAAAGGGATGGGTTTCTGTTTTCAGGTAAGGGAGAACCAAATTCTCTAGGCAAACAAGTGGTCTTCAAAGACAAAATAACATTCCTTTGTAGAAGCAACCTTTTAAAGCTCACAATCAGCACTAAAAGGCACCAGTTTCACTCCTACAATAACCTTAATAACCTGGTCAGGGATTTGTGGGGGAAACAGAGAGCATTGGGGAAAGTGCCAGTCAACAGAACAGATGCTGAAAGCTGTAAGAGGCTTATATGGAGATTATACTCACAGTGTATTTCAGGAATACATGTATATTCTGTCTTCAAATTCTATTAGCTGATGAGTGTCCATCAGCTTATGGGCACTAAGGCTCATCTTGGAGGCTCAGGCCAGAGACTCTGCAGAGAAACAGAGCCAGGAAATGAGGAGGCTCCTGCACCTCCAACACAAAAAAAGTGCACAAAAAACTTCATTTAAAACTCTTGAGGAGGGAGGGAAGCAGGTCACCTCCCTGCCTGCCACGGGCACATCACAGGGATCTGTAAGAGGGGCTGGCTGAAGACATGTGGAAAACTCAGAGTGGCAAATAGACCAATTTAATACAGGCTCTTAAGTGCCCTGGGAGGTCACCGTGGGAGATGTGAATTTTGAGCAGTGTGTGGTTTGAAAAAAGGGCAGCAGGAGCGTGGCCCAGCAGCCACTGTTGAAATCCCACTGAAAGACAGAAGAGCAGATCAACTACTCTGAATATTAATAGCCTTGAAAAAGCAGGAGTTGAAGAACTAGGAAAAAGGGAAGGAGCCAGTTCGTGATTAGAAGAACAAGGGATGAAGAATAAACCAGTGTCCCGTGTCTCACAATAAAAGTGCTGTGCTTTCCTGCTATGACTTGGTTACACGTTGAAGCCATCAGTTTGAAAAGCAGAACAAACCAGGAGCTGTGTTAATTTGGTCTGCTTTTCCCTGCAGAAAGGATTTGTCAGACCATACTCTGCTTTATCATGGATTGTCTCTCGTTTCCCAGTTTTTGCTGGAGTTTCATCAGGATTNAAATTAAACCACAAATTTTCATTCCTTGTGAAGGGCATGGTTCATTTAGATGCATTAATCTATGTATTGATATATTATCATTATACAAGCATTATCTTTTAATTCCACTGTAGCCAGGGTGGTCAATGTCTATAGAGAGACTTCAGAATGTCTTATAAAGGCTGTTAATTGTAATAGAATAATATTCTGTACCTTGTGATAGGTACTATTTCATAAAAAAAAACTTGACTGGTTAAATTTTGTGGTTGAGTTGTTATTCATGGTGGCAAATTGCAGACAGCTGCTGAAATAATAAATAGATCTGATTCATGTGATTTTCCTTTCTGAATTTTTTTTTTGCCTGTATCTTCTACTCAGCTTCTTATTCAGCTTTGGCTGATTTCTGTCTTGTTATCTTGAACTACTAAAATTAGACTTTATTCTTGGATCCCATCAACACAATAGACAGATGCAGGCCTCTGTTCTGCAAAAACATCTTGGGACAAAAGCCAGTGAAAACTTTTGTTGATGTACTGAATGCACACATGAGGGGTACTTAGACCCTTAGGTGGTGCTAAACCATGGGGGTGGGTCTGAACATTTGGGCCCCACAGAACTCAGTCAGGCCCATTACACACTGAGAACTTTCAAAAACACCCCAGCTTTCAGCAAGCACTGAAAAACCAGGAGAAAACCAAGATATTACAATTGTAGAGATTTAGCTTGCTGGACACAATGAACAGAGCAAGGAAATTCAAGGTTGTTATATATATATATTTAACTGCATAATTTTAGGAGAAGTTCTGTAGTGCCTTTAGAGGATAAATCAAAATATTTCAGTGCTTGCTGAAAGATAATGCAGAGCACTTCCCATGAGTAGTAGTAGTTAGACAGACAGGGCTCAAAGCAACCATCAGAGTTGTAAAAGCAAGGTAGAAATCTGTGAGGGGATTGACAGAAGCTGCTGAGGAACATGAAAAGTAGGAGGACAGAGCTGCTGAGTTAGCTGTGATAGTCAGGGGCTGATGTGATGTGGGTCACGCAGGGGATCCACATTTTAAGGACATGTTCAGGGTGTCCCTAAAGTCTGGATTTGTGTCCAGGTGCTGCTCAGAAAAGCTCTGGAAGGAACTTGTGGGTTACTTTGCAAGAGGCCAGGCATTGCTGCATTTTACAAAGTGATATTTAGGGAGTCCTTATTACACCTACCTGATGTGTAATTTTCTGAGTGAAAGATTTCTTCTCTTTCTTTATGACATTTAACAACCTCCTCACTCAGGAAGTGTCTGCAGAAGAACAGCTGCTGTTTCTCCTTTGTGGAAAACAAAGTTTTTGCTCGTTGCACACACCGTCCTGTTAACCCCTCCTTACACTGCCTGGCAGCTTCCACTGGATCCCATTTCTGCTGAGGCAGAATGAGAACTTCCTTTTTTGTTTATTGCCTTTATTTATCCTGAATTTCATGTTGATGCCATGCCTCAGCTGAGGCTTTTGCAGACCATACTAAATCCATGAGGCAGAATGACAGTGCTTAAGGTTGCTCTGAATCCCGTGGAAAAACCTCCATTAATTTCAATTTCTCCTGATCCAGAGCTTTGATGCAATGGAAACCCCCATGAGGGCTAGAGAAGGCATACTGCTCTTTTGGTGTGCTTGCAAGCTCTCTGTGTATTCAGTGCTGTGTCTGTGATTTCTCTGTACAACGCAGGAATCTGCTGCTGCATTGAAGGAGAGCTGCTGCCTTTCCCTTTGAGAGGTCCCTCAGCACCCAGTGAAGATGCTGATAAGTTGAATTATCTGGAATGAAGAGCTCCAGTGGGCTCAGGAGCCACGACCCCTCCTGCAGGCTCTGGGGCACTGAGCAGGGCAGGGTTTGCCCCATGCACAGGCAGCAGCTCTGCCTGGCCCCAGGTGCCACTGCAGCAAAGCCTCAGGTGCTCACAGCAGCTCAGCAGCAGGGAAATGCTCAGAGCAGCACGTGGGAGGACATTACCCCAGTGAAAGTGCACAGGGAACACAATCACTGTGGGCAGAGGATGATCACCCAGAGTGGGACCTGGCTGGAGCTTGATGGGCTAAAGCTTTCCTTTAGAGACGAGTTCTGTTGAGATTAAAGAGCATAACTGTGCTTTGGGTTTAGATTGCAGATGGAAGATGGTTCCTCATGAGCTCTGAGCACCATGAGGGGCATCAGCTCATTCATCTGTCACCTGCATGTGTGCTGTTTCATGTTGCACTTGCTTGAACGTGTGCAGAGATACTCAGTCTTCTCTATTATTTTTTTTCAGTATTGTATTTTTTATTTTTAATATTTATTTTTAGCATTTATCTTTTATTTTTAGTATTTATTTTTATTTTTAGAATTTATTCTTTAATTTTAGGGTTTTTTTTTGCTTTTAGCATTTATTT
>VZUA01078152.1:18728-33726 GCA_013401035.1 Horornis vulcanius | reverse complement strand
TTTTTTTTATTTTTTATATTTTTATTTTTATTTTTATTTTAGTACTTATTTTTATTTATAGCATTTATTTTTACTTTTAATTTTTTTTTTTAGGATTTTATTCAGTATTTTGCCTTTGAAAGCTGCTCAGCCAGCCCCTGCACCCTGTTCTGCTTCAGCTCATCTTCTGCTTTCTGTTGCCCACCTCCCACAAAGCAGAATTACTGTAAGACATTATCCCAGGGTTTTCTGCTGTTTCTTTAAAACTTACATTTTATTTGGTATTACCTAGCTCAACTGGTAGACAACATATGTTTTATTCTGGCCTTTTAGTAGGGTATGTTATTTCAAAATTGTGATGAAAGAAATGTTTTATTTTAGGCACACTGAAAGGTTCTATAACTCTTAAAGTACATTGATAATGTGGCATATTTTCTTCTGATTACATTTCACTGGGAGTGGTTTTGGTCCCAAATATGGAGCCAATTTCCATGTGAAAATTTTGTAAGGAACTGTTGAAGCTGTGCCCTTGTTTTATGCATAGTTCTGAAGCTTTCAATTGCTCTTCTGGTTGGGTTTTGCTACACCTACTGTGCACATTTTTAGCATAAGGGATGAAAAAGAATTTCAGGAAAAGACCAAGTTTTCTGGTCCTAAAATACAGACACAGAATCCTGGATTTGATGAAAAAATATGGGTATACAAAAGGGATATAAAACCTTTATATTGGATTTTGTGATGCTGGGTGACTGATCTCACCATCTTGATGTTTCCCTGATGCTGAGTTTTTTGTGAAACTATGCATGCTTCTGAAAGCACAGGCAATGTTTTGGAGATTAAAAGGTAATCCCCTTGCTCCAAAACCTTGCTGTCTAATTTGAGGCATAATTACATACAATTAACGGACAAGGGATATTTGGAAAGCCAAAAGATGTGGCACTGGCTCAGGGAGATTGGTGGTGGCTGCTGTGGACTAAGGGCTGCCAATTGCAGTGGGGAAACTGAGGCACGGAGAGGGAAGAGGAGCACAGGAGTGGGGTTAACTACAGACCTGCACTGGTGCCTCTGTAATCCCCTGCAGTGCTCTCTTCTTGCTTCAAACAATTCATTTTCATCAGCTGAAGTAGCACAGGAAAGGGATTTTTCCAGTAAGAGAGATGATATTCCTTACAATAAAGCAGTTTTTACAAGAAATGGACTAATTTTCAGTGCAGTTGTTAATTAAAAAAAAATTTCTTTGTCAGTACTGATGGGAGTTTCTTTGTGTTGTGGGAAAATCAGTGACTTCAGGCCTGGAATCCTGTGCTAGGCAGGAGGAAAGGAGGAAAAGAGTGTTAAATCATAATTGATATGATTTATGGCAATGTTTTTCCACATCATCATTTGACTGCTGTGACATTCAGTCCGTGAAAAAAACTGTGTGGGTTTTAACACCTGAAGTCATGAACAGAAATGTGGCTTGGTTTGGTTATTTTTAAAATTTTATTTTAGAGCAAGAGAAAGATCAAGATTGGCAGCACCTGGGAAGAACAATGTTGTTCTTAACCACACAAAACACATAACAGAGGAAGCAGTTGTAGGAACATCCTCAGAAAAGGCCAAGAACATGATGGAGGCGACTTTATCAGGGGAAAAGAAAGAAATTCCCTCCTCTGCAGTCCATGCTCCTGATCTCTCTGTTTGGATTGCTAACAAGGGTGTTGAATGACTAAGGCCTGAGCGTTTCTGCCCATCTGTCTGCTGGAGTGTGTTAACTGATATTGCATGAGCCACCACACACTCAACAGATGGCAACAGCTCCCAGTCACTCCTAATTTAATTCAGCTTTGGACTGATAACCCAGAGCTCCCATGAAACTTAGAGGGAATCTTTTGTTCCTTACAGTTCCTTCAGCCAATAAAAGTAAAAAGCCCTTTAATGTTAGCAGTCTTCTGAACTGTTAACTGTCATAGACTGTTTCTACCAGACTTGCCTTTTTATTTTTATTTTTTTGAAGGGGGGAAAGGAGCGCACTGAACCACCTCACACTGCACTGATGGAGATTTGTAAGTGACAGTGAAACTTTGTGGTAGATTCAATTTGGTACCTGGAGCAGTGTTCCCCATGTCTGTGGGCACCAGGAAACTGTGCTGGGATTTTTTCATCAGTAATGCTCCCTGTGCCCCTCCACAGCAGGTGCAGGAGTGTCAGGAGGTCCTTACTGGGTTTCTGTGTAAAATGTGCCCCAGTCTCAACGTGGCTGAAGTGAAACCCAAAATTCAGCCAAACCTCTGTGGCTTGCCAGGTCTAATTTTGGCATCCACACTGACACGGGACGCTGTCACTGGCTTGTGAAGTGCCCCTAGTCCTTGGGAAAGGTTTATGCAGGCCACATTTCACACTAGAGACACACCTCAAGAAGCTTGTGGCAGCCCAAGAGGGCACATTTGTACAGAATGAAACAGTTTGGTGTCCACAGACCAGCTCTGCTTCCAGGACTGAGTGAATAATGTTTTATTTTGGAGCCAGTCTCACATGCTGGAAGGTATTGGAGACCTACAAGGGTGATAACTGGAAATAAATTTGATACCCTTGGTAGAAATCCAAGTAGTTAAGTGAAGTTGACTCTTTTATGGGTTTTTTTTTTTGTGGTAAACAAGGTAAGAATTAAGTCTCCAAGATTAATATCCATTATGTCTGTGATGTACTGAAAGCTTAAAGATGAGAGAGCAGCCATTCCTCTTAATGGCTTAAATTTCAGACCATTTAATCTCCTTCTTAAGGAAGAAGTACTGTATTGCAGTAATATCATTTAAATTCACATTATTTCAAGAGGCTTTTGGTGAAGTTCTGTGGTGCATTTATGGGAGGAACAGAGAGACCTCCTGGAGCCTGTGAGGAGTCACTGCAGCATCATCGTGGTTACCCTGTTTGCCAGTTTGGGCCATGGTTTTGGTTTGGATTAAAGTTTGTCTGAGTTTATCCTCTGCTTTTACCTCCATGACAGTGTTTGATATCAAACAGGAGAAAGGATTTGTCCAGCCCCATTAGCTGGATCTATATTTATGAAAATAGCACCCCACATCAAAACACTCTTACCCCTCCACGAGCTTTTGCATTAATAAAATGCCAAGTATAAAGATCATTCAAACGCCTCAAGCAGCCCTTGATATTAAAAAGCTGCATTAGCAGGCTATTTTTGTTTTTAAATATGTTTCCAGAACTTATGGGCTATCTTAGCATTTCTGGTTTTCTTTAACAGTGAGTTTCAGGGCACCTACTTGAACTTTTGGGGCTGTTGGCCTGAGTTCAGACATAGTATTATTCTGTTTAATGGTAATTTTATTCCATGTGAAGGAGTTCATGTGCTTCTTTTACCTTCCTTTCAACAGTGCAGAACCCCAAAGCACTGCATTCTTCACATAACTGGATGGAAGCTAATATTTTCCACTGCTCAGAAGGGGTAGAGGATTGCTTGTACAGATTTTTTTCATTACATTTAAAGTAAACCACGGTTTGATGTACACATGACTTTGCTTACTATGGCTGTGAGAAGTGTAGGGAAGTTATTACTCACCATCTGCTGTAGCATGTGCATGGCAAAAGTAACTTGCTCGTAGTATCTTGCCAACAAAAAAAGGAAAGAAGCAGCATTTGTTTGCTATTTATAAATACATACATATCTCTCAAAAGTATTAATGAATAAATACAAACAAAATGCAAAAAAAATTAAGTTTTATCCTGTACATAAAGATGTTTAAGTGTGATACTGATGCTGCTTGTTGTCTCATTGTCATTTCCAGGTACCCACCGTGGGGATAACGAAGAAATTTTCTAAATGCCTCAATCCACCATTTGCATGCCTTCAGGTGGTGTAAAAGCACAGAAAGCTACTGTGAGTGAGAAATTGTAGGATCAGGCCTTAATATGATTTGGACAGTTTAGCTGAAGTAATTACTTTAATCTCTTTTGATTCTGGTTTTTTTTTCACTTGACTTTTTTCATAATCACCTCGTCTCTGCAGGAATCCTTGCCTCATCAAGCTTTATTCATCTATTTATTTTCCAGCTCAAATGGGCTGAGACAAGTCAGTCCAAAAGGGAAAGAAAATTAAAAGAGCGAAATACATATTTTTAAAAGTATTCTCACTTTTACATTTGGTAAAATAGAACATTATGACAAAGGCTTAGAGCTCTCAGTTGCTTTTATTATTATGTTTTGGAATATAATACCTTAGCTTTCCTGACCAGTGTTCTATCCCACCCTGATATGCTGAGGTCAATGATTCACTGGAAAATTACTTTTGTTTAATGTAAGAAGTTTGGGGCAGATGTCATTGATGTGGGGATGAGTAGCAGGTAATTTTTGTTTTGAAAGTCAGGCTATGTGATTGCAGTGGTTTCTGATTACCACATCTGTAAAGAAGATAAAAATGCATGTCCCTGATCTGGATCTCAGCTGGAGCTGTATTTGAAACATCTCTGATTGGAAGAGATGATTCTATGAAATCTTTATTATCTTTCATCGCTGATTGTAAGGGATGGTTCAGGGGAATAATTAAAAAGAGCTCTGTTCTGTTCTTTTTAAATTTCAGCCCTGCTGAGAGTCCCAGCCTCAGGCCCATGGGTGGTTGTGTGAGGCCCTGAGCAGGCAGGACAAGAAACCCAATTTCCTGACAGAGAAGAAGTGCTGGGCAGATCACTGCTCCATTCCTCATCTCCATTCATTCTGATCACTGCTCCCTTCCTCATCTCCATTCATTGTGATCACTGCTCCCTTCCTCATCTCCATTCATTGTGATCACTGCTCCCTTCCTCATCTCCATTCATTGTGATCACTGCTCCCTTCCTCATCTCCATTCATTGTGATCACTGCTCCCTTCCTCATCTCCATTCATTGTGATCACTGCTCCCTTCCTCATCTCCATTCATTGTGATCACTGCTCCCTTCCTCATCTCCATTCATTGTGATCACTGCTCCCTTCCTCATCTCCATTCATTGTGATCACTGCTCCCTTCCTCATCTCCATTCATTGTGATCACTGCTCCCTTCCTCATCTCCATTCATTCTGCTCCTCTGCTAAAGGGAGTTACGTATCCCAACAGTTCACCATCTCCATACTTCTCCTATGCCCTTTCCTGCATCATGGAATGATCATTAAAATGCAATTTAAACCACTTTTGAACAATCAGGGGCAAGTGGCAGGGCTTTAGGTTATGAGGGAAATGCTTTTCTAGGATCATTTGAGTAGTAAATAAAATAATTTCATGTGAATGTGAGAGGAGACAGCCAGACCCTAACTAAATGAAATGTGAACCTTGTGTAAATTATTGACCAAAACAAATGATTATTTTCTTCCCAGTACACAGCCCCTATTTGGTATTTTCTTTACCTTGCTGTGAGTGAGGGCAGAGGGTGAGAGCCCCCATCTCTGAGTGCTTTTGCACTCTCTGCCCAATTTCTTGTGTCTCTTTCTGGACCAGGCTTCACCACAGCACCCTGGGGAATTCTGGCAGGTGTGAGAGGTGTCTGTGCTCTGCAAATCACCCTGGAACCTCCAGGAAGGCAGTGCTGGCATCCTGGGCCCTGCTGTAATGATTTGGCTGCTGCACCATGCGAGTCCTGTGAATGCATCCAATGGTGACAAATGACTGCCAGTTCCTTGGCTTTTGCTGCCATGGACAAAACTTCCCTGTACCTGAAAATCAGGCAAAAAAATTTCCATATAGTGGTAATTTCAATTGGGCTGGAAGGACAATTTGCACTGTAGAACTAATTCTGCAGTTCCTGTTCCTCCTCTGAAATAAATCTTCATCTCTCAAGTGACTTGAACGCAAATACATAAATTTATCTGATTTAAATTTAAACCTACTGCTTTTGGCTATCTCTTTGGGAAGTATGACTGCACAGATTTTGATGACTGTTGTAGCTTGAGATGCAAGCACACCACAATAAGAAAGAAAAGGTTCATATTCAGGTTAATACAATGCATGCCTTATTTTTAATTTCACTCCTTAAACAAACAAAAAAAATGTTTCTGATGGACTGTTTCTAAATAAAACAGGAAGAAGTGGAATAAATTTATTTTTCTTAATAGTTGTTATTAATGGGTCTGCCAAGTGATGAATCATTTGCAGAGTGGAAGGTTAAATGCACACAATGTAAGGCAGCATCTCTAAAATGTTAGGGACAGCAAGATTTAAATACTGAGCAATGTTTCTGCTTGTGGCTGAAGCTCAGAAGCATTAAACAACTGCTGAAACTGTTTGACCTCACTAAGCCTGTGTGAGAAGGTTTCAGTGTAACCCACCAGAAGAGGCACATCAGGCACTGCAGGAGCAGCTCGTGTTTGCTGTGTTCAGTGGGCAAATAGAGAGCTGGGGCCTGGAGTCAGCTTGCATAAAATACTGGGGCTGCCCTGAGATCAGTGGGGATCTCTCTGTACCAGCAGCTGAGGTTGGTTGCTCCTTTCCAAGACTGTCAAACCTCAAAACCCATTTAAAAAAGGAAATATTTGCATCCCTTTCTCAGCTGTTTTTATAAATCCTTAACAAACTTGCCTTCTATGTGAAATATTAGTAGTGAAATTGCAGACATTACATGCAAAACTCTCACATGTGGGGTCTGCCTATCATGGTCTGTAAGGTGATCAAAGAATACTGAAACTGAAAAAGACATTGGTGACTTGCAAGTGATACCAAACGTTGCTTTTCTTTCAAGAGTACCAGCTGATTTCAAAACAGGTGGGTCCCCACTGTGGAGGAGGATTGCCAAAAGGATTGCAATCTAAATTGGAAAATTGGGCAATGTTATATTCCAGATTGGACTGGAGTCACTGGGCCTTGCCCCAGTGCCAGGGATTACAGATTGCTTCCCACAGAAGCCATCACTCTGTGCCTTGTGCACAGCCTGAGTTTGTAAATGCCTCCTGTCCCTGTGCTCTGCCTGCCTGCCTGTTCTGTTTCAGGCAAAGCATCAAAGAACAGGATTCTGCACATAATTGCCTCTGGAAGTGCTTCCCTGTGACTCAACTTTTGTGGCAGGTCTGCTTTAGAGACTGCAGATTTTGGTGCAGACTCGTGGCACTGCTGGAATGAGAGTGCAGGGTCAGAGGAGAGGATGTGACAAAGATGATCTCTATCTGAAGAGGGAAAAAAAATAAAGAGGAGGAGCTGGTAAAATGGAAGGCTTTGGGTAGCTACAAATTTTGGATTCCAGACAAAGGTAAACCTCCTACCAGTTCCCAGCCCTCAGTGTTTTGTAACATTTATGCCATCATCTGTTCAAAAGATTCTGGTTACATCAGCTTGGACATAGAATTTGTGTGATACATTCCCTCCATAAAGGTTCTGCGTGCTGGAATTCCCTCNCTCTGACACTAATGACCTTACTTTTAATATGCAAAATGTCCAAATAAATGAAGGCAATGGGGGTGGTGACAGGGAAGATGACTACTGAGAGATTTGACACAGAGGTGACCTGTTTGCTCCTCTGACCACTGTGGAGCTAATTAAACACAGCATCCCTAGAAATAAAGTGCTGGAGAGAGGCTGAGAAGTCAGTTGCTCTCACTGCATATGTCACTTGGGATTATGATTATACCCATTGCTAAAAGGCAGTTGAATAAGCAAATGTTGTTTTGCAGGAAGTAGGAAAAAAATTCCATCTCTCCTTTTCCTCAGTGAGACATGAAATGTATAATTCCAGTAATGAGCGCTGGAAGTATGAGCTATGTTTTAGGCCATTTGGGTTATATTTTAATCCTTCCTTCTCCTGTTCTGTTTAAAGAGAAGGAAAAATGATTTTATGTAACAAATTTTGTTGTTGTAGCAGTGTGTATCTGGGCTTTATGCTGAAAATTGTCTCCGTGCTTTAAGGCTTTGGGGCTTTGTTAATTTTGTTCCCAGACTCCTCCATCACTGGCCAAGCTACCTCAGCCCCACACCCCAGGCAGTGCAGATCACCCAACTGAGGACTCCTGCAGGGAATCTGAATCTCAGAAAGAGTTTGATACATTTTTTCTTTTATTTTTCCACTGCTCAGTTATTTTAATCCCCCAAATCAGATGGAACTGCTGCAAAACCCCAAACCTCCAAACCCCTGTGTGAGGTGCCTGCTGTTGGTGTCACCAGTGGTCTGTGGGGTCTCACTCATGCACCCTCACATCTGGGGTGCCCAAGGGCTCCAGGCCAGCCTGAATGTTCCAGCTGAGGGTGGGGATGGGGCTGGGGATGTGGGGGGCTTTGGCTTTCCCTGGGCCACGCTGAGGGAGGAAGGAGAGAGCAGGAGCTGGTCCTGGCACTCCCTCCTGTCGGGGCTCAGCCTTTGGGGGCTCAGAGGGGTTCTCTTCATTCTTCCTGTGAGGAAGCTGCGTGCACCCAGTGCCTTGCCAGTGTTTCATTCAGGTTTAGTCCCCTCTTGCCTTGCTCTCAGTGCCAGCACTGTCTCAAACTCCCTCCCTGAGTGGCTCCAGAAGTGTGACAGCCCCAGGTCACCCCAGCCTGCCTCAGGCACCACATTTTGCAGTAAACACACACATTTTGAGAACAGTCCCTCTATTCTTGTTGCCCTTTTTGTGAGGGGGTGTCCCCTTGTTCCTGTCCCCTGCATGGCCCAGCCCTACTCCTCTCCTCAGGTGAGGTGAGAACAACAAGGAGCTTCTCTGCTTTTCTCCCTAATGACATAAATTGGGCTTAAACCAAAAAAAACCCTGTAGTGTGTCCTTCTTTTCCATGTTCCTGTTGGTGCTGCTGAGACACTGGGCTGGTGTCTGTGGGAAATGAGACAGGGGATTTAAGTGGCATAGTTTGATAACCAAGATGCCTCGGCAAGAACAAACAGAGCTTTGAAGATTGGATCAAGATTGGCGACAGGAAAAGAAGATTGAATTGACTTCTGCAAGCAAGAGATGTTACAAAATGTAGAAGTTTGTGTGGTGTTTAACCTAATTGTTGTAGTAAAGAATTACTGGCCTTCCCAGAATGGTGTATAAGCACATGGAGCTCACAGTAAATTCAGATTCTGATCACTGTGACTGTTGTGGCTTCTTTTTCTCTCTGTCAAGGTCAGGATAAATACACAGGAAATGTAGGGTTTGTGTTCAGACTTGCATGTTTATTATTTCTTATCTATTTACAAACTCACCAGCCATGAGCTCCAGCTAGCAAGTCAGAGAAATGAAGTAACATGGGTGCTTCTAACTCTTTCCAAGGTTATTTAAGCAATAGTCACCCAATAATGAGATGACACCTGTATTATTTATGCTTTTGGCCTAATAAAGATCACCCAAGCCCTGCAATGAGACCTCACCCTGAGCACCCCTGCACCTCTGATTTGTGGGGCTGCAGTGCTGGGGACACTGAATGACATTTCAAAAGTAGCAAGAATTTGGTCCCCAGCTGTGGGCATGGAGAGCAGAGTTGCCATTCTACGTGAGGGAAGCAATGTTTTCTGTGCTTCCCCTGAGCCAACCCACTGGGATGAAATGGAAGCCTGTTCCCTGCCTCTGAATGCTTTCTGATTCTACCACTGTTTGCAGCACCCTCCTGGGTGCTCTTCCAACCCCTATTTAATCAAACAATCTCTGAGCTCTTTGTTGTTGCCTCCCTTTGGCAGTTTCTGCTGTTGGCTCCCCCAGTGCAGCCCCCTGCATTCCCTGTCTGCCATCCCAGGTGGGCTCAGCCCAGGAGCATCAGGGAAGCCCCTCTGAGGCTGAAGGAGAAGTGGGAAAGCAGATCAAGAGGATGTGACAGCCACAGCTCTGCTGATTAATTCATATATGGGGCACCTCAACCTGGGCTCCTTGTTTTACCCATTTTCTCCTTTTGATGAAGAGAAGCAGAGAAGAAAAGGCCACTTCTTGCCACAGCTCTGAGCCATTTTCACTGTCCAGTTTACACCAGGGTCAGGGCTGCTGCTCAGGAGATTATCCAGAGCACTCTGTGCTGCTGCCATAGGCACCCTCTGCAGAGGGTGTTCAGCCAAGCCAGGCCAGACAAACTCCATATGCTAAAATGTTTTTCCAAAGGCTATTTCAGCCATGTGTGTGTGTTCTGGAGCTGCTGTGGTGCGTTTAAGTCAGTCTGTGACTGAAGTCTGAGGTCAGCAGTGCCACCTCTTCTTGTTTCAGTCAGTGGAGGGAGCTGATGCATGCACAATTATTCAGAAAGGAATATATTCTTTTGCATTTCTTAAAAAGGACTAGAATCACAATTTATGCCAATAATTATCTTAATTTTTGCAGTAATCTTCCTGGACTACTTTTTCACAGGGTCTTCTGTTAAATCTTTCTCATTTTCACAAATTCACATGAACAATGATATGAGTTAATTTGTACTACTGTGCTATATATAGACACTCAAAAGGTGCTTAATTTCCATTGAAAATATTCAGATGCAAATGTTCCATATTTCTGAAGTGGTTGCAGTTCTGCTGAGGAGGTAGATCTGCCTCTGTTATACCACACAACAGATTTCTGTTATATTTGGATTTTTTACTCTGAGAAGAGAGCAACGCACTCGCTGAAAATTGGAATATCAAAATGAAGCTCTGGCTTTGGATTGTCAGAATTGGGTATTTTAGAATCAGGAATGAAAAGCTCCCAGTTTCTGTCTCGTTGGTGCTGGCAGGAGGCAGGGATGCTGCCAGGCCTGAGGCTGCAGTCTCTGCCTTGCTGCCTGCCTGGCCCTGCTCCTTCTGTGATCTTGGAGAGGTGGAATGTTCCTGTCACGTGTTCCAATGAGGGAACACATCTCTGCATCTTGTGGATGCTGGTCCTGTGGCAATGGAGAGGTCTGTTTAATAGAATAATCCTCTGGCTTCATGAAAAGGAAAAAAAATTGGTGTTTTTAAATATCTCTGGAGAACAAATTTGGTTTGGGATTTTTTTTTTTTTCTTAAACTACTGTAAATTAGAGAAAGAGATTTTTGTATTCTTGTTCTCTTTCATGTTTGCAGGATAAATATAATTCAGCAGGAGGCATTGACTTTAAAAAGTATAAATTCTGGTCTGTTGCAAGGCTGGGAGCATAATTTTAGTTTTATTTCTCACATTGAACCATTCCTCCTAGGTAGAGGGCTGGCATTGCTGAGTCAGAGTAGTGCTTTGAGCTACTCCCAAACTGGTGGCAGAACCTGCATGATTTAACACAGTTTGAAATCTTTAAGGGTCTTTTGCTTTCCATCAGAAGTTTTGAGATATGTGTGATTTTGAGACACGAGTTTTTCCACCTGCATAGATTTACTTTGCATTTAAAATGAGTCATTTTCAGGGAGAAAAATCTTTCCAAGATGGCAAAGAGTTAATATTTCTGTAAGAAGAGGAAACTCTGGAAGTGTCTTTATCCTGTAAGTGAATGGGCAGACTTTCATTAATTTGGACTGAAATCCTCCATCTGATGCAAAAACCTCCTGTCATGGGTCAGCTTTAAAGCTGCTGAAAGACTGAAAATCAGAATGATTGGGAGCAAAGCTATCAATGTGAGGAGATGTGTCAGCTCTTGCAGGGGATGTGATTGCAGATGTTCATAGGAAGAACACTAAATCCTTGGCCTGACATGAATTTTTATAAACCTTTCTGCAAGCAGGATGAAACAAATAAGGTAATACACTTGTTTCAGTATTCATCACATTTGCCTCAGCTAAAAGTGGTGATGAGGCTTTATAATTCATCATAGCGTTGGATTTTGTGGGTGGGAAAATGACATTCCCATCCTATGGAATATGAGCTCTGAGAAGTTTTCCTGTTCTGCAGGAGGACACTGGAGCCATTCACAGAATGCATTTTCTTTGTGTTTTGCTTATTTTAAATTGCAATATTGATGGGGAGCACAGAAACAGCAGCAGAACTACCCAGCTCATAGAGTTGGGATAATCAATGTTCAGATTTTCAGTTCCTGCTCTGAATCATGAACAACATGGGGATTTTGGAGTATGCCAGGAATTTGGAATGGCAGCCTGGCTGCTAGGTTGGAAAGGTTTGCTTCAAAGTGTGATTTTAAATCTTATTTTTTTAATTTTTGAAGTCCTCGTGGTCTCTCTGGATAGGATCCTGCTCTCTGAGAGACAAACACCTCATATTTGTGGGTTATGTACTTCTTGCAGCAATGTGTGTGTCCATCCATAATGAATCCCTGCAGTAGGACACAAAACAATCAGAAAACAGATTATTTTACTGGAAATAATGTGATGATTCCATGTGCAAATAATCCTTTAAGCTCTGCATCAGACACTCTCTGGTCAGAACACGTTTGCCACAAAGCCTTGTGCCCTCCCAGTGAATCACAGTCTGAAGAGAGGTACTGGAAATAAAGTTGCACTGAGAGCTGCTGTCCTTGCTCTGATTTAGGGAGGTCTAATTAATCAGACCTTTTGGACAGCCTTAAAACTCTGTTTTGCTGCCATGAAAGGTTAGACCCAGTTGTTGCTGCCATGAGTTTTTGGTTTTTAAAGGCTGGGAGCAAAGAAACTGCTCCAGGAGCAGTCTGAGAATGGGAGGCAGGAGTCTGCAATGCTGGGGCAGCAAAGGTAAAAAAATCCAGCATGCAGGAGCAGTTCTTGTGTTTGCAGTGGCAGGATTACAGGGGGCAAGGCACAGGTGCTGCATGGCTGAAGATCAGTGTGAATTCCATCTCCTTACAGGCACACTGATCTCACTCATAATCTCCCTGCTGTGACTGGCAAACCAAAGCACAAAAAAACGAGGATGGCAGGGCTGAGCTAGGAGATTAAAGAAGAAAAATGTTAAAAGTGTACACTTTTGATCCTTGGGATGTGAAAAGCACAAGGTCATCTGCTGTTGTGACTATAAAATCTAAGTGACTCATCGACTTCACACACCTACCCTGTAAAACATTTTGGTTTATGTGATATAATCTTCCTTTCAATTAACCTGAACCGAGCCACTTCATAAGCAGCTTGAGTTTAGTATATCAGCCAAAGATTGATTGTGCCTGTGAACTGTGTCTATGTTTGAGAGGACTCTGTTTATGGGTTTTTCAGAGTTTTTAGAGTTGAGTATGAAAAGAATTGGAGGCATATCTGTGAATTGGTGAGTGGCTTTTTCTCTGTTGTTTGATTGTTTGGGATTTTGTTTGAAAGCAACATTCAGTAGAGAGCAAAGGTCTGACATTCCTTTTAGTCTTTCCACTTCAAAGAAGTCAGTAATACCAGTAGGAAGGATTGGCCTTGTTTATATCGATGCCATTCCATGAATAAAACTAAATGACATCTCTGATCTTTGAGTTGGTCGTGACTAATTGTGCAGTTTGCATGGATGAATGTAGGCAGGCAAGTCCTTGTGATGCAAACACACGTACTTAATCTTTCCTAGAAAGAAAGGAGGTTTATTATTGAGTTTAAAACCCTTTCTTTTCCAGAGCAAGCAAACCTTGCTCCAAAAATAACTTTTCAAGACAAACCCCAGGGATGTTCATGTGTTAAGAATGTTCAGGTAAAAACCAGAGGTGTGCTGTTGGTGGAGGCTCTAGGGCAGGACTTGAGCAGCCAGATTTATTTGTGTGCTCAGAGTTATTGTCACAATTTCACAGAAAAGAGTCAGATGATGGGGTTGTGCCAGTGTGAGGTTTAAAAGGGATGTGTCAGAGATGTCTGCGATGACTGGCATGTGGATGGTGTTCAGAAAATCACTTTGAGGAAGAAGTTTAGTGGGGTTTCATATTGACCTGGGGTCATGTATGAGATCCCATTAAGCAGCATGAGCATAACTGTGGTTCCTTCCCCTTCCCTCTGTATTTCCTTGGGGATATCTCTACTGGTTTCTGGAAAGATTCTATTTTGTGCCTCCTGGGAGGCAGGGCACGGGTGAGGCAGGCAATGGGGGCCAGGCTGACCTGCTCCTCTTGGGTGTCTGGTGCACACCTGTAGAGCTGCTCCTGTGTTTGTGTTCTAAATTGTCAAAGAAAGAGCCTCTATGACTGATGATACCTGTCTGCCCACTGGCTGCCATCCTGAGCAAGCAGCCTGGCAGCTTCTCAGGAGCTCTGCCTGCCCCATGGGTGTAGCTGCCCCAAGCCCTGAGTCTCGTGCAAACTGCTGCTCTTTCACTGCCTCTGAAAGCTCCTAGTGAGTGATTCACTGAAAAAAGGCTGTTTAATGATTCTGCCAAGTGCAAAGGGGAAGTTGAGAAAACAGAGAAAAATGAGAGATGTCAGCAAGTATAACTCTCCCCTCACTTCTGCAGGGTTTTTTTTTTTTCCCTGACTCTGTGGAGATGAAGATATCTTTTGTTCATGTCTCAGCATTTATTCCCAAGCCAGTGTCTAAGGAGATTACTGAAATAACTCTTGAGTGCCAGTTTATCCACAGTGGTTGTGTACCTTAACTCTCAATCCTGAGTTCACTATAGTCAGTTTTATCTGTATTTATTTGTATTTACTTACGTTTATTATAGTATTATACATTTACATTTCTTACAGTATTTATTTGTATTGATTTACCTTTGTAAAACAGCATTTAAACATAATTTATTAGGTAGCTCCAGCTTCTGACTTTTGCTGCTGTTATACAGATTTTATTGTACTGTCATTGCTCATATTGCAGCAGGACCCTTTGTTGGTAACTGATGTTCAGCACTGAGATTGTGTTAACTTTTGGGGATGGGGAGAAGCACAATTAGTTTTAGTACAGAGGGCTATTTGGAATTGAAACCTTCGAGTCTGACACAGATGGCAAGGGACTATCAGTGTGTTTTACTACAAATTAATCTTTCCAAGCTATGCTGAAATGAGATTTTTAAATGAACTTTAAATGCTGTTCTGTGGGAGCCCTAGACAAATATCTCATCACCTGGAAGTTGTCACTGTATGAGTGGGGCATCAGAGACGTGGCATTACCCTTGCTTTGATTTATCATCATTAAGGATGTAGCTGAATTAATTTGCAGTGCTTTACTGCATGCATGGCTGTGCAAAATGCAGAGATGTTCAAATGGATGGGTGAAACCAATCCTCACTTCTGGATCAAACCCTCCACACAATCTATTGATTAATGGATAATGTAGTCCATGAAAAAAAAAAAAAAAA
>VZUA01078144.1:27635-62727 GCA_013401035.1 Horornis vulcanius | reverse complement strand
GGTGGGGTTACCTGGCCTTCGGTTGACTCTTCTTTGCAGCAGCTTCACTTGCTTTAACTGGGTCTGGGAGTTTAGCAGGGATTGGAGAGTTCTGCAAATCCCAAAAACACCCAATTCAGTATTTTGAGGGCAGAAAAGAGAGTCAGAAATAATGTGCGAAAACATCACAATAAAACAGGGAGATCTGGGGATTCTCAAAGCAATTACTCCTCATGCTGGACACAGACACCACAAGGTTCATGTCATGGGGAGACAAGAGTTTGGGAGAGTCTTTACAAGGGAAGAAAAGAGGGCTCAGATTTTTGACCATTCAACATATGGTCAAATATGATATGACAACACAACAAATATGAACAAAGTTCCACAGCACAACCCAGGCATTTTTAAAAGACAACCAGGAGATAGTAGCGACAAAATTTATTAATGATGCTATAAAAACACAGGCATAATAGAACCCAAACTACCTCTTATTCATAAAGACCATAAATAAGCACCTGAACACAGTGAAAACCCCCAAATTTTTCTATTTATGTAGAAATAACAAAATGTCTGTCACAGGTGTCCATAACAACATAAGAATATAATTGTCAACTCCATTTTTCAGCAGACATCACTAAATACACACTTAAGAATGGGCAGATGGTTCTGTAAGGTCGGATGTAGTTCAAACGCCAAGTCCCAGCCAACAGACTCAGAAAAGCTGTGTTCAAACCAAAGTTCAGGCCAAATTACACATGCTATGATGAGTGTGCCTGGAAATTAAATGGTTTCCCAAGCATGGCCTAATTTTCCATGTTCACATACACAAAATCTCTTAGTTGGCCTCACACTGGTGACTGGGTGAGGAGGTAAATCAGGGAAAAACAGAAATTAGTAACACAAGACACCCTGATTTCTGACCCAAAAAAATCCAAACCAAACTGTGCTGTTACAAACAAACAAGACCCTCCTAATTACAGAACTGGGGAACAACCAACAGAACAGAGCCAAATGCTCAGTATTCAGCAACTGCCTCCCCAGCCCCTCCCAGAGCCCCCCTCAGGCCACTCCTCTGCTCACCTGGACATTCTGCACGGGGCAGTCCTTCTTGGCCAGTTTGAATGCAAAGTAGGAGACCTGATAAATGTCAGGTCTCTTATCAGGGTCTGGCTCAAGCATGTACCCTTGAAGAGACAGAGATGCCGAGATCAGAGCAACAGGACACACAAATGCAGGGCAGCCAGCTGTGGCAGCACATCAGACTTGATACAACAAAGAAATTTTTTGTGTCAAGGGTGGGGGTAGGCACAGGGTGCCCAGAGCAGCTGTAGCTGCCCCTGGATCCCTGAAATGTCCAAGGCCAGGTTGGATGGGGCTTAGAGCAGCCTGGGATGGCAGCCACAGGCACCACTGCAGATACCTCCACATCAGCAAAGAAAATACCAGCCTGCTCTGCAAACACATCCAACTCTGTGTGAGTCAAGACTGTGGCTAGAGAAAGAAAAAAAACAAAAGCTGTGCTGGAAACAAGAGAGCTGCCCCAGCTTTGCCAAGAGTAGTGCATTGTACACTTAATTACACATTTGCTCTAGTCACTGGGATATTTATAAATCATTTCAGTTCTGTTTCCCAGTTCACAGAAGATGAATTCTTATCACTGTGGTCTTTTCAGTTCCTTATCCAAACAGATTTACTACTGCAGAAATAAGTTTCTGCATAAATAGGCTTATTGTGCAAGTTTCTGTAGGACTCAAACCAAATGGTTGTATGTGTTCCTGCCTTTCCACAGAGCTCACTCCAGCCTGGCCAAACAGAAATCTCTTTGTCATGACTGTCCCTCCAAGAGTGATCTCCTAAACTAGTAAAAGATCACTTTAACCACTTCTGTGTGCAAGCCAACCTCTGAAAAGGAGAAAAAAACTCATGGTTTTACTGTAGGGGCAGGGGCTGTAATAGCAAACCCCTGTGCTGGTTTTCAGACCTGTGGCACTGTCAGACACTCACGGATGAGGCAGTGCATGTCCTGGGAGTGCCGGGAGTTGTCTGGAATGGTGAAGTTGCCATCACAAATGGCCACCTGGCTCTCCCCAAAGGGCAAGGTGAAGTAGCACAGCTTGTACAACAAACAGCCCAGAGCCTGCAGAGAGAGAACAGGGCAAGGATTCACCAAACAAGCCCAGCAGGGCAGCGCACAGCTCTGAGAGCATAGCAAGGAGCAGGGGGGTCCTGCTGATGTCAGGCCTGCACCAATGCCCTGTGAGGGACCTGAGACAGGCACAGCTGCAGGGGAAGATGAACACATGCAGAGCTCTCCCTCATTAGATGATCTGGGGAATTGTTCATCATCACACTCCCCACAGCTCCACAGAGCGCGACCCTTCGTGTCATTGAACAGGCAAAGCCCTTCTGACACACACTGGGAGGAAAGAGCAAAGTAATAGCAAAAATAAATGGCAACCATCATCATTAATACATCCATTCTGACAAAGAGTAACCCAAACTCTTTCCAAGATTAAGTTCAAACAACCTTTCTAGTGCTATAAATAAATGCCAGTGAAGTACAGCTCATTCTGCAGGCTGCCAGGTCCTACCACCCTTCCCTCTTACTGCCATAATGATTTTGGCAGCAAATCTATTGCAAAAGAAAACAGTTTTTGCACAAAGGGTTAATTATGAAACGCTTCCACCGTCTCAGAGGGGGGAGCAGGAAACATTTCCTAATCCTAAGAAACTCATCATCAGCTCATCTCTTTTGTCACAGGATTTCACAATGAAATCACACTCTGGCTTAAAACAACCTCACTAAGATTTAAGGGAAAGGCAGGTTTCCAGTAGGATAAGACTGGAACAGGCCTGGAAACTGAGGCCCCACTGTGCTCACCACCATACACTGCTCTGGACATGCTCTAAGTGTCACTGTAACAGAACTACTGCCATGCCAGGAAGAGCAGAACCTTTGGATCTCACCCCTTTCCACACTATCACAGGAAGGAATGCAAATCCTGGTTGTCCTCTGGCTGCCTTTGAGGCCCTGTCCTTTCCTGCTGTCACAGCTGTGACCTCCCCTCTTCACTCCAGGCCAGTAACCCTGCACAGTGCAGGGCTGATCCCACAGACCCCTGGTTAAACCTGCTCCCACAGGAGCTGCTGCTTCTCCAGCACCAGCTAAGCTCACTAAGGGGACTTCCAGCAGATGTCACACCAGCAATTCTCTCTTGCAGATGCAAAACCATTGAACATACATCAATACTCTCTTTTCCTGCTTCTACCATGTTACTTCCTAGCTCAGGGCTCAAAAAAAAAAACCACAAAACATTTAGCATTTTAAACACTTTTAAACATGTGCTGAATTGCCACTCCAAACTACACTCCAAACAGCACAGACTCTTTCTCACCTCTGTCCCACCCAAAGAAGCCTTCCCTGCTTGACAAGGTTAGCCAGGAATGGATTTCACCACAGCTGGATTTTGTTCTTACCATGAAGAAAGAGCATGGCAGGATTGCCCTGATCATCAGAAACAGTGCAGAAGTTTGGCCTTTGGCCAGTTTGAAAACTCAGCCCTGTGTTACACAGGATCAGCACACTGCTGCTGCTGGGGGCATTTTCTCAGGTTTCTACTCAATTCTGACCAGAACTTTGATTCTACATACTAACAACCCAGCCCAGGCACAATGAGCCACAATACCCTGAATTTTCTGGTTTAATGCTTAAGATATGAAATCACGCTTGCCCTATTCAACCCTGGAGTTCCATCCATCTCTAAATTCAAACCACATAGGATTAGTACACGTCTGCTCCACCAGCCTCCCTGCTCAGCAGGAACTCATCAGACACATCATCAGAGGAATTCTTCATTCAGAAACTGTCCAGGCTCTCAGAAAATGAGGCCAGCCCTGTTTCCCTGCCATGGCAATGAAAGCAGCCTGGCTGGAGGATGCCCAGTGGTTTCCATACATACCCAAATGTCTGCTTTTGTAGTGATGAGTTTGCCGCTGTACAGGTTCACCATCTCTGGTGCTCTATAGGATAACGTTGTGTACCTGCAGGGGAAGGTGGATCAGGGAGTTCAAAAGGGGTATATCAGGTATGTCATAATCCCAAATAATTCAAAATTCACTCTTTCCCTATTCATTTTAAGGAAAGGGATGCTAAAGATATCTATCAGAAAAATCTTCTAACAGCATCACCTGCTACACACCTCAAACAATAGAACACCCCTCAAATTGCCCTGGGAAGCCAAAACAGTAACCACAATCCTTTCCAAAGCACAGAATTCACCACAAAACTGTGCAGTCCTTTTAAGAACAGAAACATTCAAGGATTCAAGGCATTAACAAGGTCAAGTAATCAAATGTCCTCTCCAATGCCCTCACTGCAAGGCTGTGGCCAAATGTGTTATAAAGATTATAACTGGATATGTGGCTCCTAAAAAGTAGATTTCCACACCAGGAGTCCTGCTCAGAGCCACTGTAGCAAGAGACTGTGTACCTCAAACCACAGTGAGAATCTGCCTCGTCTTAACAGATCACAACAAAGCGACAAGCTGGAAACTGCTCTAAAGATTATGAGACTCTTCTGATAAGTAGATCTGTGATTTCTGCCTGCTGCTTACCCTGACACAGGAAAGCATTGCCAAAGGCAAAGGTTTTGTAGGCTTAAGTGTACAAATAGGGCCTTCCAAGGGGACTGCAATGCTGGATTAGGAGCACTCTGAAAACTCCAGTCAAACAAACCTAGGAAATCCAGGCTGGTATAGCTGAATCCCAACAAAAAAGAGGCACCTGTACCCATTCCTAACTAGCCAGAAAGTTGTACTAACGGGAGCAGCAAGTCTGCAACAGTGATGCTGTTAGAACTAAAGCAAGGCCAAGGACCTGGAGTGTGCTCCACCCTTGATCCAGTGCTCACTGAACTGCAGGTGAACCCCCCTTTTAAAATGCACCAAGGGGCACCAGAGGTGCTGCCACAACAGCTGGCAGTGCGTGGGGCAGGAGGAGGAGCTGGACCAAACACCTCCAGGAGCTGACACTCCCCATGCAGAGCCGGGATCAGCTCCAGTCAGTGCCTGGATCGATGGGGAGGGGAGCTCAGCGAGGATGGGATTGTGCCATCCGTGTCTGGAGCTCAGAGAAGCCAAGACAAATGAAGGACAGAGACAGATTGACTCTGCACAGGACAGAACTGGTCACTGCCTCGCCGAGGTGGGGCTGCTTCCCTGCATTAATCTCAAGTCTTCCAGGTCCAAAGCAATTACATCAAGCTCAATTTATTGTTTCACCTTCCCCCAGGCACTCATTCACCCGCAGCAGACACTGCCATGCAGTACGGCCAATCTGTTGCAACAGGCTGAGTAAAATTAATCCCAGCAAAAGAAAAAATTACCCTTCAAACACAAACTGCAGCTGAGCTGAAAAGACAAAGCACACTTACTTCTTGATCTCCTCCTCGACCGCATTCACCCCTTCTGTTTGAGGGTTCTGGAATTTGTTAGTAGCACTTCCAAAGTCACACAGGACGTAGTGGCCACGGTCATGCAGTAGGATGTTTTCAACCTGGGAGCATCACAGACAGACACAGAATTACTCAAGACAAAAAAATATTCAGGATTTGGGTTTTTTTCAGATGATTTAAGGTTTTGAGTGCCTGAAGACATATCAGACACATCTGACACTAAAGCCTAATGTGACAGCAAAGAAAACAGGCATCAAAACTCTGTCACATCTCCTAAAATAGAAGTCAAATCATGGAAGCACAGTCATAACACTGCCTTCCATCCTGCCACCCCTCCCTTCTCCTCCTGCAAGCACATTTCTTTGTCTCTTGTAAGACTTCAGTGTCCCAGTGCCTTTGGAGCTAAATGTTCCAGAGCTACTCTGCCCCTGGTCTCCATCTGAACTGGGGACAAGAAATCCAAGCTGTCCCAGCTTTACAAAGGGCTGTAACTCCTCACTGTCCATAGGGCAGAGGGGAGGCAAACAAATAACACACACACTTCCGTATTTATGAAATTAAAGCACATCTCCAGGTCTTTGCCTGCATTTTGCCTGTCCCTGAGGGTCGCATTCAAAAAATCCCTCAGCTCTTGCTCACATTTATTTGTTTGTTCTCGGAGTCTGCTGGGTGCCCCACAGTCCCTAAACAGGGGCCATAGCAGCAGAGAATCCCCCAGACTGCTGAGAAGACCCCTTTCTTTCAAGTATTATTTGGTACTTTGAATCAGGCAACAGAAACAAATGCTGAAACAAATAAAACCAGCAGAAGCCTTCTCCTCAATACTCAAAACTGTGCATTAACAAAACTCTACCTTGCTCTCACCTAAGAAAATTGCCTGTTTCAACACTGACTTAAAATGTATGAAACCCTGCGTTCCATTCTTTGCTTTGGCAGAGTATCCCTGTGTTCCAACTCCTCATCTGTGCAGCAGCATTAACAGCATGTTCTCTCGAGGGAACACACAATTTTTCATGTCTTTATCTTCAATCAGTGTCAAATTCTCAGATACAACAACGAGACAAAACATACTGCTCATCCGGTTCAAAATAAAAAAATCGCCACATAAGCATTTGCTAACAAAACCCTTTGGAAGTAGAGCTCCCCATCAAGGATGATCTTTACAAGAAGGAAAGAAAAAGAAGGAGTCAGCATTCTGAGCATCAGAAAATGCAGCCAAACTAGAGCAGCTGAGGGGTAGAACATTGGCTTGAAACCAAGGGTTAAACACGCCCCTTCCTCCTCTACTATCCATCTGCTTTGAATAAAGTACTGTACACAGATGTTCTCCCCAGCAGATCAACACTGGCGGTATTATTCCCTGCTCCTTGCAAACTCCTCCAACATTTCTCCAAGAGTCCTCCCACTTTGTCTGGCTGAGAAGTCTGAGGTGATTTTTCACTCAAACACCCTGTGAGGTTTGTTAAACATCAGCACAGGACTATCCAGCAACCAGGTTTGATCAGCAAACGCCAGGAGAAGAAAAAGATAAACACAGCAAAATCAATTACTGCTACCCGCTGCCAGGCCAGAGAAAAGTGTCTTTAGAAGGAGTATGAAGGTGTCTTCTTCTGGTCAAACACTCAGAAAGCTGCACTCCAGCTTCCAGCACTGCTAACTCTGCCTGCAGCCTTTGACAAACCCAGCATAGTCAGATTTAGACCCCAAACAAAAGCCTTTAAAAGGAGATGAGTTGTCTTAAGTTTTGCTGGTTACTGAGTGTAAAGTGTCAGCTTCAGTCCTTTCAAAAGAAATGCTTCTTTACTAGAACAGAACCAGAGTACTAAAAACCACTGCACACACATGCTGGGGACGGATGAGGACATGTTTTCTTTAGCTGACTTATTCAACACCTATGACCCTCCCCTGAGAGCAACAGCTTCAAGGCCAGTATTCCTGAGCTCAGGTAGTGATCTGGGAGGAATGTGTGGCTGCTCTGCAGCACTGTGAGGTCTCTTCAGAGATGTTTCCACTTCCCTTTCTACCCTGCTCACTTATTTACCTTTGAAAGTGAATGCAGTGTTTGATGGCACAGAGTGAGAGCACGTGGCAGTGACTGATTTTGGCACAGACACACTCCTGACATGGCCAGAATGAGGGTTCACCATGAATGAGGGGACTGGACAATTTTACAGATCACACTCAACAGACCCCTCCAGGCAAAGTCTCATTGGTGGCATCAGGGCAAGACTTGGCATTGCAAAGAGCAACAGAAGGCAGTGAGATGACAACAGCACAGTGAGACTGTCTGATCACACCACAGCAGGGCAGCACTGGGAGGGCTCCTGCTGGAGTAAAAGCAGGAGAAACTACATCCTCATACTGAGAGAACAATTTCCTGGGCACTGCAGAAGGTAGGGAAAGGAAAGAAGAGGTTTGGATCAACAGCATCCTCTGGGTAGACTGACACAGTTTTTGGGTGTGTCCCGCTGTGTGTCTGCTACAGTAAAAATCATCCTACCATCCGCCATCCAGACACATACAACCTGGTTTGTGGCAACCAAAGCACACAAAATAATCACAGCCTGTATTGCACAGCAGGCAGTGCCATAGCACCTGAATCAACCATCAGCCTAGGAGGGGACCCCAGAACACACCCAGAGGTAACACAGGATCTTTTTGTGGTTCTTACTCACAGTGCCATCTCCCCTTCTGCCTAGAGACACACTGGGTAAAGGTACTGCTGTCCCCAGCTGGTGGTCACGTCCCACCAGCTGGGGACTGTGCCAACAGGAGGCTGTTCTGCTTCAGGCAAAGCCTTTAGGTTAATTTAAAATAAGGGGCCACTGAAACTCCTCCAGCTGCACTTGTCTGAAAGGGCTGAAAGTTCATTCACAGCATCCCTTCTGCTGGCAGAGCTGTCCAGCACCAGAGCAGCATCAAAGAGCTGGAAGGCAGAAAAGGCCTCTAAGCCCCAAGCAGCCGCCTGCAAAGCCAACATCTGCCCCCTCTTCAGCAGGGTTATATTCACCCCAAGAAAACATCTACTCAATGGATGTCCCTCTTTACACCCAGAACTTGTATGAAACTTCTCTGGCCCTTAATCTCTCTTGGCTTTGCAACTCCCCCTTGACAGTGCTACATTTTAACACAAAGTCAAAATATATATAAATATTAAATCTGTGTTAGTACTTAGATCCCCAGAGGTCACCATGACAGAAACAATACACTACTCAAGCAGAAAACATGTCTCCAAGCAGAGAAGAGCCAACTCTGACTCTGGGCACAGCTTACCAAGAGTCAGGCCTTGCAAAACCTCCCCTGACCTAAGAAGGCAACAGTGGGCTGGACACCAGCCCCAACAGTCCATTTCAGCTGCAACTCAGAGCAGAAAGTAACACTCCAGATCAACTCACTAATCCATCACAGATGTCCCAGATTTATTCCCCTACAACACACTGAGTTTGTTCTTTATTAAACCCCCCCCCAGGCATTCACCTGAAAGTTAAGGGCGGGGTTAACGTCAGCTGGGGAGGTTCTTGTTCCTCATCCTCTAACCCTGTTTTCCTGACCTATACAAACTACTACAAGCTGCCTACAGACTTTAAAGCTTTAAATGCAGGACTCAGATTGGTAAGAGATCACCTGTTTCCCCTAGAAGGGAAACAGGAGTTGTTTCTCTATCCAAACTGACTAAGTAGTGGCATCACTGTCATTTCACACATGCCAGAGCACACCAATCCCTGAAGATTTTTTTTCCCCTGCTCTACCTGGCTCTCCTTGGTACATGTGGCATCTGTGGCTCATATAAAATAATGGCCAGTGGCACAAACATCTGTGAGGGGTCTGAAAATAGAACCAGCCCCACAAAGCACATCTGAATTGCAAATGCACACAGCAGCCTCCTCCTTGCCTGAGTATTTCATTCTGGCATATTACAAGCTCATTGAGAGCAAAGGGAACATCTTTTTGTTTGCTGGACTACAGGCATAGGATTTTTCCCAAACTGGCCCTGCTGGCCCAGCTCTGTTCCCAGCTAAGCACACAGAGTTTTACAACACACTTTTACGGTCAGAGCTCCAGAGGCCACTTTCAAAAGCTCCTGTGGATTTCTGCCCCAAGGCTAACACTTCTGGACAGCTCCTTTTAATCTGGGTCCAGGAAAAAATCATCATAGCACTCTTGTTGTGAGCTACCTTAAATAAGCAGTGTTTCAGGTCACTGTGAATAATTCATCAGGTACATTCTGGCACATGTGCAAGCCAGAATTATTCACAAACATTTGTGTTTAAGCAGATCTATAAACAGCAAACATATGGTAAGTGGCACTGAGAGGCTAATTTCTTTTTTTATCTTCCAGTAGAGAGGTATGTTTATGCCCACTTTCTCTCATTACCAGCAAAAGAAGCACAGCACAGCGTGGGCAGCTCACAGACACGAGGAGGATGCACCCTCCCTGCTGCACCCCTGGAGCCACAGCTCACCTTCAGATCCCTGTGGATGATGGGAGTCTTGCACTGGTGCAGCCTGGCGACAGCCTCGCAGGTGTCACAGAAGATCTGCAGGACCTCGCTCTCGGTGAAGCCAGTCTGCAGGCGCTGGTTCATCAGGTTCACCACCTGCCCCCCTGGCAGGACAGAACCACAGCAGGGACAGTGAGCTCTGGTCATCCCAAATCATAGCAGGCACACAGTGAGACCTCTCCTCCCCACATCACGGGGCACACACAGTGAGCTCTGGCCACCCCAAACCCAATCTCCCCAACATCCCTGGTCATGGGCTGCTCCTCAAACTGGGGCTCCACAGTCAGCACATGAGCAGTTCAAAGTAAATTCACAACAAAGCTTTCCTGGAGGCTTTTCGTAATCTGCTTACTCAGCTTGTTTCATTCCCCTACATCCCAGGGGTTTGCAGAACCTGTGGGCAGGGGTTACAGTTCACCTGAGCTCTGAACAAGCCTTCACACCAACTCCCACAGCGCACTTTCCCCTGGCTGTGTTAGCACTCAAGTAATTCTAATTCTCTTTTTTTCTTTCAAATTGGACTTCTTTTGTCTGACTAGAGGAATAAAAGGCTAAATTTGGAGCACTCACACTCCACAGATTAATCTGCCGCATGTAAGCAAGAGAAGGGAGGAAGGGACACTCAGAAAACCCACAGTGTCTTGGCTGAAGTTGTCGACTGGCAAAGAAATTAAAAATCCATCTGTAAACAAGGGAAACTCTGGACAAACAAAAGCAAGTTTTCATGAATGAGTCCTGAATTTGTCTCAGCTTTGGGGTTTTGTTCTGTCAAGGCTTTTCTGAAACAATCCAGAGGTTTTTTTCTCCTCTAAACACCCTAGACAGAGATAGAAAAACTCCTTTCTGAAGCTCTGGCTAAGCAGCACTGTATCACTCCACATCACAAGTGCTGGAAAACTTTCATGGTAGGAAAAAAAAGTTCTGTTTAATGACTACTACAGCTGTGAACATTTTACGCTCAAAATGAATGCAGTTCTGTACAAAAAGACGCTGATTTGGTTTGGAAACTGTTGGCCACAAAAGGAAAGTAACAAGGGAAAATCAGCCTGTAACAACCATTGCAGTGAGAAGGCTGCAGACAGAGGCTGGCGTGTGCTCATCACAGCATCTGGCAAGAGCCACATGAGAAATGCCACCCTGCAGCTCTCCTCCTTTCAGATAGAAGGGAACTCCTTAGATTTTACTTCATCAGCCCAAAATTTGGGTACTGCAGCTAGGGGGGTTGCATCTGAACAACTCAGGTTTGCACCTCCCTTGACAGTGGGCTCTGCACATAGGGCTGAGCAGGGATTTGCCAACACTGCCAGGCCCCGTGCTTACAACAGCTCTTGTCATGTTTAGGGTGAAGCCTAAAGAGAGTGAGTGATGGAGTGATTCCTTCAGCAAATTTGCACCCAAAGTTCTTTTTTGCACCAGCAAACAACTCAGTGCATGGCAGTCAAGATTCCTGCAGCAAAACAGAGCAGCAAAGAGGACATGGCAGAACAGAAGTCTGCAGTGGGCATGTATACACACATCTACATGTCTTTGCTACAATGCTTTTGAGTTCAAAGCCAGACAGGCCCAAAAATACAGATTTCCATTAGCTGTCACCATACAATCCAGCCACAAGCTCCTGAAGTCACCCCACCAAAACATTATTTTTGCTGAACATTCTTCCTGCAAGAAGTATTTGAGCCCAGCACATGCATCATGTTCCAAACACCACATCCCAGACACAAAGATCAAAGCTTTGGGACAGCTGGAAGAGTGTCTGGTTACAGACAGCCAAGCAAAAATGTCAGAGGTAAGAGGAATGCTTTTTGCCGTCCTATTATCCATTTCATGCTTCTTCCAGAAAAATCCTAAGCCATGCTGATGTGGAACAATCAATGAGACTAAACTGAAGAAAAATTACATTCCTGGCAGCTTTAAGAGGAGCCACTTCTTGCGTGGACCATTCTAAAGATAACAGCAAGGTGTATTTAGGGGTCCTCCTTTACAACAGAGGGGACCCAGGACCACCCTGGGCAGCAGCAAAGATGGTACCAATCCCATTAGCACAGTCCACACAGCCTCATGAGACATCCACTTCTCCACCCCTAGTCCTGGCTTTGCTCAGCTCAGAACAGCTTCCTGGCAGCTTAGGGGCAGCTCTTTTTTCAAAAGGAAGACGTGCAAGTTCCCTGTAGGCACAGAAGGACAAACCCACCCATGACCAACAAGCCCTGACTCACCCCGGCAGAAGTCCATGAGGATCAGGACTTCCCACACGTCCCCGCTGCTGACAGAGTTGATGCTGGAGTCGATGTAGCCCACAATGTTCTTGTGGCCAGATAGATCCCGCTGCAAGACAAATTCACACCATGGACCAGCCAAATTCACACCATGGACCAGCCATGCAGAGCAAGCAGCATTTTCATCTTGTTGCTCCACACTGCACAAGCTTCTGTCACTTGGGATTAATCATCACTCAGAGTTTGTCTCTACCTGTTTTCCTTCCAGAAGGACCTGAGGCAAACAGCAGAGAAACAGCCAGCCTGATGAATTACTTTGTTCAGACCTGGTCCAGATTTTGGCAAATTCCCTGAAGTGGCTCAGGCCAAGCCCTGGGAGCTGCTCCTCCTCTAAAGGAGGGGAGAACAGGGCAGAGGGTGGCAGTGGCTATGCAAAAAAAAAAATCTTAACCTTGCTTTAGGAAGTGCTTTATTTTAAGGAACTTGACGGATTTAAGCACAAGTTCTCATATTGATGACTTATCACAGAATCACAGACTGGTTTGGGTTGGAAGAGACCTTAAAGATCATCAGGTTCCAGGTCTCTGCTATGGAAACACATGCTAATTGCAGGGGAAAATTGTTTCTTTGGGACTGCCAGCTTCACACACACTCCCAGCTGTGACAGTCAGCCCTGTTTGATGCTCAGCTTCACCAGTAAAGGAAATCAAGGCTCTTGTCGGGCACATTCTGCTTTAACACTACAGGGCTGCAAAAATTGCAGTTAAGTGTAAAATAATTCCTTTTTGCAGAAAAGCTGGGAAAGAAGTAAACGTTTCCTTTTAGGGATGTGCTGGTTCTTCAGGACACAAATGTTAGGGATAAGATCCAGCCGAGGAGAAAGCAGCCAGGCACCTTCTCACCCTCACTTTCCATGAGCCACCATTCCAAAGGCACCAAAGACATGGAGACAAGAGAAAGCAGCAGCAAGTGAAACCCAAGTAGACAAGATTAGTGAGCACAGCTAAACCTTTGATGTGAGATCTAATCTCACCTTTTCCCATGTAGCCACCAGGAAACCAAGCCCAAAGCTTCCCTGCACTATCACAAACTACAGCAGTTCACTTAAAAGGTATTAACCTAATTAAAAGCTACTTCAGAAATCACACACAGAATTGGTACAGGTAGGAGTTTGATATGAAGATCATCTACCCCAAACCGGTACGTTGTGTGGTAAATTCACAAAATGAGGATTTTATATTTCCTGCCCCACCTGGCAGCTGCTCTAAACACTCATCAGTATCTTTGAATACTACTTCAAAAGTGGCACTTCCCGTGTTTACCATGCTGCAAACAAGATTAGGCAAATCTATCTGGATCATCTCCATTTTGTCTTTGTTTAGACATAGCTAAGTTTAAAACAGCTATTAAAAATAGGTATCCCATCATATAAATCCTTGTGTCCAATAATCTAGAGAAATATCCCAGAGTTTATTACAAATAATTTACATTTCAAAAGCCCTGGCAGCAACTACCCCACAAATACTGCTTTAATCTACCAACCTCACCGATGCAGAGATAACCCTCATCCCAACCCAAAAGATTTGAAGCTATTGTGATACAGATTTATCTCAGGATGGAGGTCTGCCACTCATGCACTGATTTCAATTCAGAGATATCAGAATCATCACGCTTTTCTCATCAAGTTTAAAAGGCTGATGACTTGAGATCTCAATTGAAGATTGAGACTCTGAATTCCAACATCCCCAGCCATGCTCACATCTTCAGCCCTTCCTTTTTTGATTAAGACATGCAAGTTCTCCCTTCAATTTCCTGGACTCCCTCTTTTTTTTCAGGTACCAGGTTTTCCTTGCCCACTGGACAGGAAATAGTTCAGTACTAGATTTTCACACAACTCCAGACATCAGGTCTTGCCACACAAAAGCCATTTTTGCTAGGAAAATGCACAATTTGTAACCTGATGCCACAGAGTTCATAAGCAGAAGGTGACCAGGCTCCCATCCCCCTGCATTCCAGTCTGGGGGCCTAGCACAGAGCAGGGACTCACCATGATCTGGATCTCTCTCTTGCAGACCTGCAGGTCATACTCGTTATTGACATACATCCTCTTCAGGGCACACTTCACCCCATTGCTCGTCCTCACCAGGAACACAATTGCAAAGCCACCTATGGAAGACACAAAATCACCTGTTCATCAACAAGAAACCTCTTGGCCTTTGCTACCAACCCTGTCCCTGCCAGGGGAGTACAGCAGGAAAAAGGAGGGCACTGAGCAGCTCCCACCATTCCACAGTGGGAATGCTCCTTCCCATGACCATCTCCAGAGCTTCCAGCTCTGCCTGGACAGTTCTCTCTGGGATAAAAGGGATCCAAGAGGGTAATCTTCAATTAATGGCAACGAAGTTAACAGTTAACATCTCCATAAAAACAAGCAATTACACCAGTTCCTGGTCCTGCCAGACAGTCCCTCATTGCTCCATTAATTCCCATTATGAAGAAGAAAGCTGATGGACTGCAACGCTGCCTCGGACAGAAATCAGAGCTACAGATCACCCACTGAACCACCAAAGGCCTAAACTTAAAAGGCTCTGCAACTTTGAAGCATCTAAGTTACATTACAAAGCTAATTTGTGCAAGAAGCAGAAGAAACCTCTCCCACATGTGGTTTGATGTTAATGCTTTTAAATTAGGACAGAAGAACAAGGGAAAAACCCACAATTCATTCTGTGGTCATTGCTATTAGTAAAGTCACGACTCCCAGGATAAATTGACTTGTTTCAGATGAAAGCCTTTTATCTCTGTCAGCTCTCCATCCAAATACACAGGTTTACATTTGCAGTCCTGGCAGAAATAGGAAGTTGATGGAGGGGTAGAGGCATCAAAAGTTTCACATCTGGCTCTGGAGATCAGAATGAATTTGGTCAGAGCAGCACAAATCCAAGCAGCCAGAAGTGCTGCACACTAGGAAAAGGGAGGCACAATGACACTGCTAATGCCACAGCCCAATAGCAGCACAGGTGCTCTCCAGCACCTTACTCTGCACACATATTTCTTTCATGTTCAAGGACTCATAAAGGCCCAGCTCACAAGTGAGTTACGTGTCAGCTCCTCTTCCACCTTGCCACAGGAGTTAGACACGCAGGTAATACACCTGCCAGCACGGGAACTGCTCAGCAGGAATCTCTCTTGGTGGGCAAACCCCTCAGTTTTAAACAGCACAGTTGGCCACAGGAACTAGAGCATGGTTTCCAAGGAAGCCCCACTGACTTTTAGAAGCAGCCCCAGAGATGCAGCAGAAAGAAGAAACAAAACAAAAAGTCACTCCTCTACCCTTCCCACCAAGAAAAAAAAAACAAAACAAAACAAAAAATAACCATCAAGACTTCAATTAAAGGTCTTGAAAACTATACCCAGGCTGCAAAATGGACACTCAAATTCAGAAAACTGGGACATAGCCCTGGGATGCAGCACATGACAGCTGCTCGAACCCCCTTGCAGCTCTGGAGGGGCCTCCGTGCACAGTGCTCAATTCAGACCCAAAAATAACCCTGACTCTCTCCCTGAAGCTGCTTCAAGTTGAGGATCTCAAATTACAAGTCATTTTTAAGAACTTCTGAACCCACAGCAGTAGCATTATTGTTCTCCCCAGCCACATTTGTCTCATTTTTGGAGCCCAAATCTGCACATCCCACTGTGAATCTTTAGCCCAAACGGTGGCTGTGGAAAAGAGTAACACAGCACTGCACTGATTTTTCTTCGCCCTCTTACAACCCACAGTGGAGCCAGGAAGAAATAAGGGACCATAACCCACACAATTTTCCCAAACCCTACTTTCCTAACAGTCTATATTTTTCAGAATCACTGGAGAGATCAGGTTTGGAATCCTTTTTTTAAAAATTCTGTACAATACTTTCATGGATCTCAGACAAGATATCGGAAGAAAAAATAATTAAATAAAAAACCAAACAAAACCCCAAAGAGTTGGTTTTTTCAAAGTTTATTACAGTCTCAGCCACCCTCAACTTTTCTGGTAATCACAAGACTTTTGGGTTTCCCCCGCCCAAAATGAGCAGTCACCCATGAGAAGCCCCCACTCCATCCCAGGGACTCAGTTCCCTTTTCCCAGCTCTGGCCAGGCCAGCAGGATACAGGATTTCTGTTTACAGTGCTGTGCTCAGTAGCAAGAAACATGAGCTGAGCAGCAAAAATAGATCAATTAAACTTCTTTTTTTAAAAAAAAAAAACAGCTTCACTAACCTCAAGAACTTCCTCCTCCCAAATCTTTGCTTCAGCTAAATGAGACTGAAGCCCCTTCAGACCACCTGCTAATGCCTCATTCACAGGTCCCTTCCCTCTACCAGGATCCAGGGCTAATTAAAAGAGTCACCTCCAGAGCACCCTCATTAGAATATGCACATCCTGCACAAGCCAGCTGGCACAGAAAAATAGTCTATGCAAGGGAGAACACAGATAAAGCATCCCAAGAGCTCCAAGGAAAGAGATGTTCATAATATTAAAAAAATAATAGTAGAAATTGAGCCAATGGGTTCTGATACAAGACTGAAACACCAACACAGACTCATGGCCTAGAGCATCTTCCAAATGCAGCAGTGAGACAAAAATACATCACGTGAAACCACATCCAAGGAAGCGAAACCTGCAACATCTGCACCAAAAGAAGTCACAGTACAATTACACCTCGTGTCCTCCTCTCCCTCATCTTTGACGCCTGCAACTTCAGCTGACAACACCACGCATGAAGATGTGCAAAACCATTGAATTTATTTTGTCTGCAAATAAACCCACCAACATGGTTACTTTATTATTAAGCTCCCACTGACTGAAGATTAAAGCATGACAATTCTGCTACAGGTAAAAGCAGCATGGCTCCCTCCAGAGAAAATAAGGATTGTTTCCATTGGGGAGAACACAGCAATTTTTACATAGCAATCTAGAGAAAGTGACTGTGCCATCAGAGTAGCAAAACTTCATGATCCACATGATCATGGAGATCAGAGATGTGCTTTCAATGAAACTCCTACATCATCTGGTCCAGTGCATCAGCCAAAGCAGAAAACAGCATTCCTTTCCAGGCTTTGACTGTACCCAGGATTCACTCCAGAAAGGCACAACACAATCAAGAACTTCTAAATGCCCTCAGGTGGTCGCTTCACATTTAAATCAGGTGTGAAAAATACCACCCAAACTTGAATTTATCTGCATCTATTACACCTTCCATTGCTAATTGACTTCAGCACTCCTAGTCTGGCAGGAAGAGAATGGGACTGCAAACAGGAAAACAGCAGGAAGAGAAGAGGAAGAGGGAGAGCACAAAGGACAGGAGCTCCTTGCTGCACTCTTTGTATGTCTAGAGCCCTCTGTGTGTAAGATCTAAGTCCACCACCAGCACACACAGATCAATTTTATGATGACTGAGAACCTTCCCCTCCAACCTGGCATTTGAAGGAAGCACAGACAGGGCAGAGAAATCAGGCCACCAACTTTTACACAAATTTACAGGAACAGGGTTTGGACACGTCCACAGACTGGAGCAGGAATCCTGCTCCTTCCAGGAATGTTGGGACTGCAGGTCCTCTCAGGCAAAGGTTAGAGCTGTAGGTACATCTGCTTATGGGCTTCTTGTGCTACAACCTCTGTTACACACATCCATCCATCCATCTATCTATCTGATTTTAAAGTGTGTTTTAATTTATATTTGTTATTTATTTATATATGTTTATACGTATATATATATCTATAGATAGGTAGACAGATGGTGGCAGGAATGCTTAGCACTTCATACCCAGTCCTGAGATTTTCTGTCAAGCTCCTTCCTTTGCACAATAGATGCATCTGGGAGCTTTGACCCATCCTTCATCTTCCAAATGCCCAAAATGTTTATCACTGACTGTTCAAGAACTGCGCAAAGACAAAGGAAATGGCCACAAACTGTTACATTGCAGAAAAGGTGCAGCGTTTTAAGACTTGGGGGCAGGTGCATACACAGGCTACTGGCAAATACAGTCAAAGCACTGAAGTACTTGAAACCTTTTTATTGGCAATTGTGGCCACGACATTCATACAAAAAACCAGTTCAAAAGGAGCTGGGCTCCTCAGGCCCTTCAGAAGCAGCACTGTTCATAGAGCAAACACAGCTCAGAGGGGCAGCAGGACCCACCAGATGGCCAACAGTGTCCCCTAGCAGCATCAGCCAGCCCACAACAGCCCAGGGAGGGACTGAGCTATCCAGCACCTGGGCTGCAGCCAGCACTGCTTATCCAGGACTTTCTGATTGATTTCAGATCTCCCCTTCACCCAGCACTTCCTGCAGGGGACGGGCCATTCCCAGAGGCTGGTGGATGCCTCCCGTGGGCTGCAAGGTGAGGATGGCTGCAGCCCTTCCTGTACACTGCCCACTCCACAGCCAGGCTTTGCCCAAACATGTCACTCATCTGAACTCTGTTTTTCACAGTCAGCATCATGCTGAAAATCATACATGTACCTTATCTTTTAATTGCTGACAGCTGGTTAACCCTTCTTCCTTGCCCACTGGACATCTACACCACCACTACCACCTCCTCAGCCTCAAGGGCTTTCAGCTTACAGAGCTCCAGACCACAACCAATTTATCCCTCATTATTCCAGTCCAACCCCCAGCTTGGCTAAATCTGGGTAAAGTTGAAAGGAAACAGATCAAAGACAAATTTACAAACAATTATGATGAAGCCCTGCCAGATACACATTACAGGACCACTTACTTCTATTCTCAGAGAACAGCAAGACAACAGCCAGGCACTGACAGCTCCAACATAAAGATGATCATCCCAGGATCTGAGCAGCTCCCAGCAGCCAAGGTCAGCTGAGGAGCCTGTGCTACACGTGGCCAGGGAGGGTGGGTCACACACAGGCAGAGCTTAGAGGCAAAGTATTCCAGGCACCAGAACATCCCCATATCTCTGCTGGTAAAGCCTCTTTTTCAATACACGTGTGGAAAGCAAAAGGCACAAGACCAGTGCAGGTTTCAGCTGCAACAGAATAAATAAATCCAGAGACTTGCAAGTGCCACAAGGGAGAAAAGCAAGAGCTAAGCCTGAGAGTCACCTCAGAGGACAGTTTTCCCCTACACACGTGCTTGTGATTTTAGGTTCTGAAGGAAATTCAACTCTCTTCCCACACCAGCCAGCAAATGCTAAAATACCATTGCCATTCTAAAACATGAGAAGTCATTTTTGTGTTCATCCTTAAGACATATTAATAGTGTTGAGCAGGTAGCACACAGCCAGCACTGGGATCACCATCAGCTTAGAGCTATCACCAGCTACAGGGGTTTCCCTGGGGAAACTTTTTTTGTGTCTCTTTGGCACTTTAGGCCTGCCTCAACAGCATGGAAATAATGGTTATCATGCTACACACTGCAGCCTGACTGTTGTTCTTGCTGTTCTATCCTAAAAGGTTTCAGGATAAGCTGAAAAAATACTGGGAAGTTCCAGTTATTTCCAGTCAATATAGATGTCAAAGCAATTTTCCATGAAGGTGTGTGTCAGGGCACTGGCCAGCTGCCAGCTCTGGTATGTTTTCAGCCATCCTGTAATTTCAGCAGGATGCAGAACTCCTCACAGCCAGGCAAGCACTTCTGAACTAGGTAAGAGCAGCTGCAAAGAGCTGCACATGATCCCTCTCAGCTCCTCCAAGGTAAGGAGCTAGTGCTGTGCTGAGTTTAAGGGATTCATGCAGACTGCAAGCCTGGAATCCTCTTGCAGCCAGCAAGCCACAGACAGGCAGAAAGGCCAACCTGCAATCAGCAGCATTGCTGCTGCACAGAATTTCCATCAACTGAACTGATGTTATGGTGACGAAGAACCACAGAGACATGGACTCCTTCCCTCAACCTCTGGTGACGAGCACTTACAGAGCTGCTTTCCACTGGGAAATCAGCTAAGCCGTGCTCTGGAAACCACCCCTCACCCTCCACAGACCCACCTGGTTCTTCTGGGATAGCACCACTGGGGGGGTGGCAGGGAAACCACCCCAAATATCTTGTCCTGAGAACCCCCTTCCTACCAGCACCACACCTGTACCATCACACACCACCACCTCCTCAGCCCTGTTCCAGATCTTCCCCCTCATAGGTAACCTGGAACAGCAGACAGGAAAACAAGGCACGTCCACAGGCAGGTGTTGTGCCTGCCAGACAACACCCATGAAAAGCTTGTTTTCATAGAATCACAGCATATCCTGAAGTGGAGACACCCACAAGTATTGCCCTAATCCAATCCCTGGCCCTGCACAGGACAGCCCAAGAATCCCACCACACTTTGTCCATGCCAGGCCAAAATAAAGAAAGTTCAGCTGTAGCCAGACAGTTTTTGAAGCCTCAGCTCAACAGACCAGTTCACCCAAGCTAATCATAGTTCAGGAATGGGGCTGGACTCTGCCCTGTGCACACACAGAAAAGCAGGTTGGATTTCATGGGATTTGCAGCATCAAAGGCGCTTCCATGAGCGACCAGCGCTCCCAAAACACACTGCATTTCTGTGCTGCCCAGCTATGCTGATCCAACAGCCTCTGCCAGAAACAGCAGCTACATTGACAAAACAGGAACAGCCTCATCCAAACACAGGCAGAACCTCCTCCTAAAAATCCTGCTCAACGTTCCTCCCAGAGATATGAGTGCTGCTTGTCTAGGAGTAAAGGAGACAAATGGCTCGATGACCTAACAGCTGCACAACTGAGCTCTGCAATAGCAGCTACAAAAACATCTCTACGGATGTGTCTTCCCTCTGCAAACACTGTCAAGGTTTTCCTCCAATCACATCCCTCATTTTTTTCCGAGGCTATGTTGGTTTTGAGGAGGAATCACTTCTCTTTTCAGTTAAGGCACTCAAATCATTGGGCTTGAAACTGCCACGTCACCAATTTCCACTTTCAAAAATAAACAAAAAATTCACTGTTTCATTTTGGATTTTCTCCATCACCCCTCCACAAACAAATTACAACACCTGGAATTACCATAGCTCCTGATAAACATTGTGGATGCCACTAAAAATTTTTATTTCTCAGGGGTGAAATTCTGTTCCGAGATGGACAAACAAGACATGGTTTTCCATTTAATTGTTCTCATCTTTCTGTATTTTAGCTCCATCTCATCTCCCTCATTGCGCTCCATGCAGACAACCCACTGTGCTTCAGCACTGCAGCTGAAGGGAAGCCAAGTGCTGCTCAGATGTCCCCAAAACTGCCCCACGAACATTCAGCCTCCAGGGACAGCCAGTGAGGCATTTTAAGCTCCAGCTGTACCAGCATGCACTTAAAATTAAGTGCTCTGCTGAATCAGGCACAAAGCCACTCCATTTGCACGATTCCAATACCTACTGATCCTTACCCATCAAGAATTATGTCATATTTGCCTTATCTCACCAGCCAGAAGAACTTCTTTAGCACTTACCTTCCTAAGTACAAGCTCACTTAGGTTTTTTTTCCCCACAGTCAGGATGCTATGATCCAGTTACAGGAAAAGCACAGTGACTCCCCTGCATGGGGTGTTTCCAGCTCACCATTCCCAAAGCTTTACTAAAACACAGTAATGTCTTTTTCCCCGTCACAGCCACAAGCAGCTGTCACACAGGCACTGCACGTTACCCATCACTGGACATCATCACCTGGCAACACCAGAATCATCTCCTCTCTGCTGTTGTCCTGAGGAAGCCATCCTGCACCTCCAGCTCCTCTAACGGGAACAAAATACAGNAAAAAAAAAAAAAAGGAAAAAACAAAACCAACCAAAACTTTTCCCCAAGTTGCATATATACAAGTCACTCCTTTCAACCCAAACTATTTTATGATGTGATTCTTGATCTTAAAGCACCAATGTTCTTGGGCATCTTTTCCAGAGACAGAGATGGCTACTGCAAACCTCTACTCTGGAGTCACTTAAAAAGTAGGGTCACCACAAAGAAAAAAGGCCAAGGAAAATATTTGACCAAAGTTAAACAATACAATAATCTGTAATTATTTCAGACAACAGCCAAGCTCAGCAGCATTCTGCAGGTGTATCAAGGAAAAGCTCTCCACGTGCAAGTGCTGCTCTCCTACAGCTCTCCAGGTCAGCTTTCAACAAAGCCGAAGGGATACCCTAAGCCTGGTTCCCCACACTGCAAACCCAGGATGAAGATGGACAAGAGACTCATCTGTAGGACAGGCAAAAAAGGTGCCCTGGGACCCTGTCCTCTGAGAACACTGGGGCTGCTGAGACCTCCAAAAAAATCTTCCTCTGACTGCTGGGAAGTGCCAATGGGACCACACCATGAGTCTCAAGGAGACTCCCCAGCAGCTCCTATAAAAAACACCACACTGTCCCACAAACCCAGCACTGATGCGGAGGATAGCCAAGGAAAACAGTCCTACTAATCCTGCCTCACGTAATGATCTGGTGTGACCCTCCACACAAATAAATATTTGCTGGCATATTTTAATATGGGCTTTCTATTTCAATAATAGCTCTCCATGATTTGCCTCAGGATTACAGCGCTATTTTTGTGGCTATCAACCTGCACCGATGTATTCTTTCTGCTGCCTTTATTCCACTCTTCCATTGCCCAGCAGGAGGGTATTGCTGCACATACCTGCTGAAAACAAACCATTTCAAATCCCATTTTCCCTGTTTTTATGCCACTTTCGCATTACTTCTGAGCTCTTTGTTTCCAGGATAGGATATTTCACCCCAAATTAAGCTTTCTGTTGCAGTATTATTCCAAATGTGCCCACAAACCAGAGGCAGTACTGTGAAGTGTTCTACTGTGATACACAACAAGGGGTTGGAATGAACAGGATCACTGTACATTGCTTTTTCTGCTTTATCAAGCATCTGGAACACCTTTAAAGTCACAGTGTATCAGCATTAACATTTTTACAGAAAAATACAACTATCTCATTTTGTTTTTAAAGTCATTTGAGGCGTAATTCAGAAGGCACATTAATGAGGCAGACTTTGCATTAGGGCTGTAATACCCCAGATCATGAAAATACCAAAGGAAGGTAAGACTGGTACAATCCATGATTTACTGAGTTCAACCTGGAACACTATCTATGCTCACCCTTCCTTTGGACAGAGACAGTCAGAAACACAAGCAATTTGCAAGTAATTTCTCTGCTCTTCAATCCATGGCATTAAAAAGGATGTTACTGGGGTGGGAAACCCCTGATTAACAGAAAAGAGCAAAAACCTTAGAACTTGACCAGAGAACATTTAGGTGAGTTTGCTGACACCACTGAGAGCAGCAGGGTGAAGTATAGGTCCTGCTCACCCAGCTCACATCCCCAAGACCTCCTCTCATGCAGGAGTTCTGCAGCCTGACTCCAGAAAGCAAAGTTGTGCTGGAACTGCACCTTCAGGCGGTCCCAGCCCAGAGCAGACCCCTCAAACCACAGCATCTCCAAGTAAGAGATAACAACAAGTCATCCCAACAGGATAGGACTGAAGGTTCACTCTCTGATGACATTTTGGCTATGGCAGAACATGCTACCAAAAGGAAGAAGCATTTCTAGAGGTTTCCCAAAAAGGATTTCACCCAATTCAGCCTCTCTCTGGCAGAACTGACACTGTCCATAGTACCTCCCAGCATATTTCCTATCCTGTTCTTTCACTACTCTACTCACACTCCTCACACGCTCTGCAGCAGTTTATTCCTGGATGTTGTCACCCTGGCACCACCAGGAAGCGTCACCAAAATCTCCACTGGATTTCAACCCCAAGTTCTTCCCCTACAAGCCAGCGTAGCTATAACCCATCTTCCCTCCTCAACCTCCTGGGTATGAAGATGAGGGATGCCATCCAGAGTCTTTTCCAGATAATCCAGCACATGAAGACTGGAAGGACTCAAAGCAGTGGTGGTTGTACTAATGTTCTCCTTTGTGTTTGCATTTTTTTGTTTTAGTACTACATGTTGGACAGACGCGACACTTGGGGTTTGGGATTTAATTACTGCCTGTGACTCACTCTCCCACCCAATTCCATAATCCTCTGGTTACAGTAAGGTATTTACATGCCATTTTATATCCATATAAGTGAAGATTATTCACCTTCAAGTTGCAGACACAGAAAACACAGTTTGTCCCAAGGCACAGGCTTGCATCATGTTCAGGAGTACATGGACAAAAGTGGTGTTTGTTCTCCATAACCCCGGCTAAAAATCCCACGATTTTCGGTACCCGGGCTTAAACTGTGTCAACAGTCAGCACAAAGCACTGACAGGGTGTGCTCAGCCACAGGCCCACACAAAGACCCACAGGTGTAAGTGGTACCTGCACAACTGTCTGCAGGTGGCAGTTGGAACAGAGGTGACATTCAGGAGATACCACACACACAAGAGCAGCAGCAGGCTCTGCTCCAGGAAGGCCTGAATGTTGATCTCCTGGTCTTACTACACCCAAATGTCTGTAAACAGTGCATGTGTTTGCGTACATGTGTGTTATAAACCAGAGTCCAGTTCTGAACAAGAACAAAACAAACTCTCATCCCCTGCCAACAGCCTCCCCAGCTGAGAAGAGCAGATAATAACACTAAATTAAACAGGGTCTCTCTCAGCCCAGATTTTCTACCTCAAAGGAAATAGCAAGCTCTACTTAGTTGTTTTTTGTTAAGTCCCTTGACTTATCTAAATCATAACAGTGCCACGTTTAAGGGCCTGCTTCAATCTAAAGGCCTGTCCCCGCATCTCCCAGAGCAGTATTTGGAGCAAGCCATTTCAAGGAGCTCTGCATACCAGGAACACAAACCACTGGTCTCTGCAGGGCAGACAGGTGGTTTCTGGGCAGTGCTGCTCTCCTTCAACTCAGGGCTCTGAACCACCAACACACAAGTCCTTACAGTGCATGGCAGGCTTGAAAGCTGCAAAGCAAATGAGACTGCAGAAAACACTGCACCACACTTCTTTCCATCACAGTCCCTGGGAAGCTCCCTGTGCTCATTTCCAATATATCATACGCACCTATACAGGAAGTTAAACACACTAAAACCAAACAAAAATTAGTGCACATTCTGGGTGGTTCACTGAGCTTTCACTTGTGGCTTCGTCTGTTCCTCTGGGCTGTTTCCACTGCCCCTAAACAGCAGTTTAAAAGGTTTCATCCTGAAGTGGAGATAGAACTGCTCTGGGAAACTTACCAAATCAGATCTTGAAATATCAACCTCCAATTAAATAGTCTGAACATTTAAGTTTTATCTTGAGGGCAAAAAAGAAAGGACACACCACTAACTCCAGCTGAAAGAGCTTCGTCTATGTAAGGAGCAATGGCCATAGTAACTCAAATTTCAGCCCTGTTCAAACCATTTTAAATGTCCATAGGAGGCAATCAGAGCTCCAGAACTACAGAGAAGTGGAAAAGCACCTAGATAAAGAATAGAGGACATCTAGTATTTCATAACAAGAAACCTGAAACGTGCATGGTATCAGGAGAATCTGCTGAATCCTGCATATCCCCAAATGGAAAATTAGCTCAGAAGGCACTTTTACGAGATCAGGAATTTAATAGTGAACATACTCTAAAGAAGATTTTTACAGTTACAACTGTAAAAACTCAAGAGAGCTCAGAGCTAAAGTGAACATACAGGAAATGCAGCTATTTTATGAGTACTTCTAGTGATACTTTAGTTGAAACTACACAAAGGACACAGACACAGGTTGTGTGCTAAGCCAGCCAAGGGCAGAATCCTCCTGGCATAAGACAAATCCTTGAAGAATACTCAAGCTTTGCTGGGCAAATCACCAGCTCCCCTTGCCTCCCTGCAGAGCATGTGCACAGCATATTTCATGCTAGAAAATGCTGGGGCTGCCCAGGCTTCATCCTACTGCCAGAGGAAAGCAGTGTTGGGAAAGTGAGGTCGACTTTGTGCTACATGGTTCATATTCACAGCAACAGCAGTTCTGAGCAGGGCAGGTAACAACTCACTGTTTCACAGTCCTTAGCAGAGAAATACATGTGCAGGCCTACACCTCCACAGCTGCCAAAGTTAGGCGCTGTCCTTCGAAGAATAACCATTTTAGCCAAGCAGCCAGAAATTCTCCACACAGCTCACATTTGAGCTGGGAAGAATTTGATCTGCACAAAGTCAATCTGCACATAAGCAACAGTTTCCACATTAAAGCAGGAAGCAGAGGAGCCTCCAGGGCTGGCCAGCAGAAATCCCTCAGGCAGCCCCATGCTAAGCAAGTTCTCCAGGCACAGAAAGCCCGGCATCTGCATCAGCCTGGTGCCCACACAAAATGCAGCTGGGATTCAGTGGGAGGCAGGAAGAAAAAGGGAAAAAAATCAAAACAACCAGCTTCAAAGATACCTCCAGAGTCCATCAGACAACACCCATCATCAGGGCAAAGGTCTGCTTCCAAAAGAGCAGAACAGCCCAGGCAAAGCCTGCTTATCACAAACCTTCTCACACCCAACTCCAGAATGCAGCAGCCCTTCCAGCTCTAGCTGGAGCACTGGTTAAGCTTTAGATTTTAAATACCACCACCAAAACTTTAATAGAACATACAGCACTTCTGAGCAAAGGACTTCTCCCCAGGTAAAACAAAAGCTTATGCTTACACAGAGTTCATGGGTCAGACTCTCACCCAGGGGAAAGCAGGGCCATAGTCAGCCCTACACAGATTTACCATAGCTGAGAATCCTAATGTGATTATTCAATATTACCAACATAATTATAGGGCCCTTGCTTAATGTCACTGCTGCAATATCTAGGCCATGGCAAGACAGATTTAGATTTACAAGCTCCACCCTCTCCTTTTAAAAAGGCAGGACGTCACAATCATTAAAGTTGGTGTGGCAGCCCCAGCCACACGTGCCTGAACTGTGCAAAATAATACAGCCAGGAACCTCATCCAACACACAACACCAGCACAGTCTTTACCTCTCCATTTTAGGAGAGCAAGACTGGTTGTCTAGGGATTGTGGCAGTTTTGGGAGTGAACAGTTAGTCTGTCAGCTATGATGCTCACTCACAATGGCAAACAGACACAAAATAATTATATAGTTAGAGGCATTTTCACTGCATGGACGACGAGGGAGAAGCATAAGTGCCTCTTGGCACTTCTCTGAGGGTTTATTTTGATAGAGCTGATTTAAAACCATGCAGCTTCACTTCTTTGTATGTTTCAGGACCCCATCTCATTAAAGACCTATAGGAGACATCTCACTCCCCACATAATCCTCCTGCAATTCCCAGCCAGGTCTATGGAGAAAGACAAAAGAGGAAGCTGTAAATCACAACACAGCAGAGAAAGGAGGGGAAGCAAATGAATCTCTGCCATGCAACAGCATTTTAGAAGCCTAAAATAATCAGGGCAAGATCCAGACTGTGCATTAAATCCACACTCTTGTCAGAAGCTCCAGTCCAAGGGCAGCAGTAGCTTGGCACTCCAAGAGCAGTGGCACAGCACAGCCCAGACACCCCAATTCAGGGACGTTAAAGTCTCCCAATATTTGCAGTATTTGTGACAGCAATTTCATAACAAACAGCAGCTCACTGGAGGCGATGGAACTGTACTGGCTGTCACAGCAGGAAGCACGTTTAGGTGTTCACGTGGGTAGATTTGCTGGGCATGTGCTCTGCTGCACAGCCCTGTGCATCCACTCCATTACTCCCTGACAGGCACACTTGGAAAACCAAAGCTGATAGAACAGTTTTATTACTATGCAGCAAGACACGCTGCCTCCAAATAGATTACTTGGCAAGGCAGACAATCCCTCTCAATTGCAACAATTTTAGTCCTTGAACTTCCNCATTTGTTTAGTCATCAGTCAGCCCGTTAAAAAGCACATTTCAGCTGCTATTATTCCCAGCAGCTGCTAATAGCATCTGAGCCCTTGTTCATCTCCAAGTGAAATTAGCAGTGGCATCAACATGCTGCCGAGCATGACGGGGTCTGAGTGAACACAACTGGAACTGCAAAGCCAGCAAGAAGCTGCAACAACTGCAGGCAGCTGAAAAGCTTCTCTGGAAAGGCAAGGAAGCTGTGAATCATGTTAACAGGAGAGGAGAGAAAAAAGCAAAACTAGTTGAGCAGAGAGCATGTGGTGTAGAGGAGGGAGAAAGCAAGATGAAGGCCAGAGCTGGGACTGGCCTTAACTGGACTGGCTTGCAAGGGCCAGGCAGAACAGGCCATGAAGAAGTGCCATGGTAACAGCACACTCCATTTGGGAAGCAATTATGCAAGGATCTGAGGACAGCTCATGGCAACAGACAAGTCAGGCATTTAGGAATTTTGATTCCTAGGCAGCACCCAGACACACCTCATGAGCACGGCAGCAGAACCACAGGCAGAATTCCACACATTCTAGGAAGAACCCGAGCTCACAGCCAACAGGACCCTGTCAGAGCTTCACAGCAGTGTATGAAGGCTTCTCTCCAACCAGCTTCCTCTCATTAAACCCAGGAATCCAGAGTTCAACCTTTCCAGGAATGCCAGATAATTACAGGTCACGGGTAGCTGTGCAACTAACTACAGGTTACAGGTACCCTTGGGCCATTGAAGTGCCACCTCCCTGAGTAACAGGAAAACACAACTTAAGGACACATCCCATTCCTCTGGAGGGAATATGCTAATCCACCCCTGAAGACAGCAATGAACTTTCCAACTCCTGAGTACATGCCAAGCATGGAGAGAGGTATCCATTTTCTCACCAGGTATGTCTCATGGAATTTAAACCCCCAGGTACAGTCAAGGGCACAAAGTATCCATCACTCAGCATTTAATGGGAAAAAATACCAGCTGAACATAAAACAGGGCATTGAGTTTTCCACAAATACACAGGTGAAGAGAGAGAGGTATGAACTACTTGTCTGTTCATTTGTCAGATGTCTAAGAACAGGAAACAGTTGCAGGGGTCCAGAATTTGCAATCGTGTGACTGTTATTCACCAAGCCCGCAACCACTGGGGATTGAATTAATAAGTTCAAATGAACTTAAATATTATCTTTATTTATTTATATCCCAACTTAAATAACAAATATATCACTAAATGCATGAGTTGCAGAAAAACTTTCAAAGGTACAGTGTAAGAGCTTCTTAAGTTCAAAACAAAAGGCAGAAAACAACCATCTATCCCCCTTCAAAGATAGCATTTTAATTTTTTAAAAAATCCAATACATTTAATCCTGTCATATGTTCTGTTGAAAGCTGGGTGAGCAAGGCTGAGTTTGTTTGTTTCCCATGGTCTCTGAATAATACCAGATCTCCAGAAGATCCTGCGTGTCAACTCTCACACTATGATCAGCTGCTTGTACCTCACATCCTCTCACTGAACACACCTCCTAAGGCAGCAGCACACGAATGTATTCTGGAACCAAGCATGGTCCTGAGAATCAGCAGGCACAGGGAAGGGCCAGGAATATCCAAGGAGTAGGAACAGGCTTTGTTCTGCATTTGCATTACGTGACACAGGGTCCTGGTCCATGATAAAAGTTCCTGGATACTATGGTGACATGAATATTAATCACCCTGTGATTAAAACACCAGGCAAGGAGTTATATTTGCATTTAATGCAAGACTGTCCCTGGTCTCCTACAAAGCCCTTATTAAACGGCTTCATCTTCATGGGCTTCAGCTTCTCATTTGTAAAATAATTTGATAAGCCTCCCCGCCACCATCTGGACGGGCACAGAACCACAGGTTGTGTGACACCTCACAGAGCCTTTGTGTTCTCCAGAGAGCAGAGACAGCTCAACAGTTCAAACTATAACCTGTAATGGAGCACAGAAACAGAAGCATAAACTCACATTCACATATCCAAGTACTCAAAAGCAACAGGTAAAGGCTGAAAGAAAGGCTCTGACATTCAGTAGATTTGTTCTTCCCAGAAACAGGTGCCCAAGGATCACAGGACAGTGTGACCTCCCTGTACTGCCCCCTCCCCTTCTCTGCCACACTGTCCCTCCTCCATCCTTTGCTACCCCACAACAAGGCTCTGTGATGCATTTCTTTACTTCCTTACAAACATAAGAACCAGCAGGATCTCATCAGTTGGGTGAAAAGGCCAGCGTGGCAGCACTTGAGTCCCTGCACATACACAGATGTTTTCACAGATCCTTCCAACTCCAGACAGTGTGTTCTTTAACAGTCTCAGGGTATTGTCATGCCACCAGCCATCCTCATACCCCTGGTATTAAACACTTCTTGCCAAAGGTCATGAAGAGAGTTATTAGAGCCAGCAGCAGACACAGATAACCTTCAGGTGGCCACACTGCAGCCACAAGTGAGGATTTCCCACCAATCCAGCTCCCTCCTCCCTAGCAGCAGCTCAGTGCCAGAGAAGTCTTTATGGCTGAAGTACTTCCCAAGTCAGAAGCCATTAATCCTTCAGAGGGTCACAACAGGTAACTGAAATAATACTGAATTAGCAGGTAGGTCATGCAGAGAAAGCACATAAGGCAAAAGGTCTCCAGTTCTGTGCTTCTCACATCAGCACTGATTTCTTGTGTTCCTTTTAAGTATTTCAAACCACTTTGAAAGTCCAAATTTTGCATCACTCTCATAAACATCTGAATAGCACCCTTATACAACCTAGGATAGCAGTGAAGTCACAAAAACATGTATAACACACCAAACCAAGGGTTCCCCCCACTTGCTCTGGTGCCTTGAGGAGAGACTGATGTTCAGTGACAGCCACAGGAACCAGGCACACGATGTCCTCATAGAGCATACTGCACATCTTTGAGACAAGCTTGAATTTATTTTACTGTTGCCATTTGTGCAGTAACAGCACACATCAACCCTGCAAGCATCATTTCGCATACAGGAGGAGAGACAAGCAAAGATGATTTCTGAACAACAGCTGTGCAATTAGAGAGCCTCAGAAGATCTTGCATTTTGCTCTCACACTCTTGAGAACAGCTTGTCAGACTGCTTTGTAAGTTCACACAGGCACATTTTGGGACCCCCTAACACAAGCCTATGATCGCCTAAAGTGAAGGGAAACTGGTGTGTGACCAAAAGTGAACAAAGATCAGGTCTACCTGCCCTCATCACAGCACCAGCCAGCTTCCAACTCAGCTGTGGGGGGATGCACATGCAAATCCCTGCTCAGGGAACTTAGCTGCTGATGGCTTTTTTTATTTTTAATCTATGAGATCACCCGTCACTGGTACATAATTTGTTTCTGTAAAATCATGAAGCAAACCAGATGCTTAGGAGCATCTTGTTCCAAAAATGTCTTTAATCCAATCCTGCAACACATGGCCCAGGGTTCTGGTGTCAGCACGGGTTCTGCCACAAAGCAAGCGTGAATTTACACCCAAATCACATGTGTGCCAAGAGCACATTCACTGAAATCACAGAGAGGCAGCACTTGACAGGAAACACAGACTGCAATTAAAGCACCCAATCTGGAAGGCCAGAGGATCAATTCCTGACTTGGCCACACATGCTCTGCATTGCTTCACCTCCCTGAGTTTCCAGCAGACCTAGAAGGGGTGGAAGGACACATTCACAGACTGTGCTAGGGCTTAGACACTCAGGGTAGTGCGAGCACCTCACATTAGAGGAGCCACAGCACCTCCCTTCTGTTTCACTCTGCTGCATCACAATGTGGGCAGCTAACAATAACCTTCATTTCATTTAGTGGCAATTCCTGGACCTCCTACAAAAGGAGAAAGTTTCCATAATGACAGAAAGCCACAAATGAGAATTACCTTGCAGTGTCTCACTTAAGCCTTTCCAAATCTTTTCCTTGTGCTTGTAAATCAGTCAGTATTGTTGCTACACTCAAGAAGTACAGCAGCCAGTATCTGATCCAAGGAGGTTGGCTTCCAGCATACCACCTCAAGGACATCCTGTGCTTCCCCCATCCACGGAAGCCAGCACCCCTTCCAGGGAAACTTACTTAGTTACTTCTTGTTATCAGAAGATAACTCCTCCATAAACCAACTTTGCTTATGTCATATTCTTCACAAAGACTTCCCGTCTCCTTCCACATGTAGAACACAAGTAAACACCTAGCACAAGTGAAGGCAAATTGATTTTGACTTTCCAGAGAAGCAGCACCAGCCCTGCAGCTGGCATGCTGCCTTCCCAACGGGCACAGCCTCAGCCTGCCCAGAACATTTACACTGAAAAAAGTCACCTTCAAGGGAAGCAGCTCCCAGTCCCCAAGTATGCAGCACCTAGCCTGTTCTGACCCCTTTATTAGCCATGATTAATGCAGGTGGATGAGCTTGGAAGGCAAGAAGTGCTAAATCCAGAGTGGATTCCAGCTTGTCTTCAGCACATTTATACCTTCCCACCTGCTATCCTCAAGCTGCTGACAAGTTCCTGCACAAAGGGGAGAAGGCCCATGCCACAATAAAAATATTATGGCAACACACGTGTAACCAGAGGTTAGCAACACGTTCCTTTACAACTACTAGAACACTTCTGCAAGACCCCAGCTGGAGAGGTAAACCACGTATTACCCACAGCCAGAATCCCAAAACTAAGCTTTCTTATACTAACTGACAACTTCATAGCAGGACTGCTTGAAACAGAAAGTATTTTGGTTTAACATAGAAGGTTCCTTCCCGGGTTGATGACTGCGCTGGGCTAACACTGCCTTTAAACCAGCTTTTAGCTACTACAGCTGTTCCATAAGGAACCAGCCCACCTGGGTACAACCCAGATCCCTTCTGTGACAGGCTGCACAAAGCCCACAAGCCAGGCCAGATGAGTCTCTGGCCTACACAACTTCTTACACACTTAAATCCACTAACACCTCCTTTTCCTCCCTGATTACATCTCAGGACACAGCACACACTATCCCAGTAAAAGCTGTGCTGCTAAAAGCACCAAAACACTTGGGATACCTCAACATTTACGAAATAACTCCCTTGGGATTCTTCACAAGTTCCCCTGGCTTCTACTCTCAGAAAAACAGACTGCTAGAACACAGAATCAAACATCCTAACTGGCAGAGCAGAGTGCAGAGTACATGTTCTGCCTCACAAGAAACACAGAAAAGACAACAGGGGGGAAAAAATGAAAAAAATAAAAATCGCATGTCCCATTCCAAGAGGAGAAACAGTTCAATTCCTCATCCAAATGTCACTATTCAGCTGATTAGCAGCTGGCCCTTGGCTGAAACTAGAAAGCAGTAACTCACAAAATACACTTCAAAGAAATGTCCTGGACCCAACCACACTGGAATTGGGTTGAGAATCATATAAATCTGTAAAATGTACCTCAGATGGGGTTTGCTTTAAAGTGAAATTATTTCACAAGAAGCTCATGTGTATTTTCAGTGACTTCAGGTTATGGTGCTGCAGGGAAAGGAGGTGCCAAGGGTGAGCAGGGCAGGGATCAGCAGAAACCCTCTGCATTCAGGCCAGCCACACCACAAGGCACCCCCAGTGCTCAGGGAACCCCCACCCCACGAGGCTCAGGTTGGGCATTCACAGCCTCTCCTAGCTGCTTCCTCCATGCACTGGCCTGCAGGTCTGCTAAGGAAAGTCAGGATGAATCCCACAATGACCCTCTTTTCAAAACAGAGAAAAAAATACAGCTGGCAAATATAAGACGATTTTGTGACTTTGCACTGGTTTGTAATACCATTAAATGCTTTCAAATCAACACTAGCTACCATCACACAGGCACGTACCTGAAAAACTTCAGTGAGATATCCAACAATTATTAGACCTGAATCCCTTACTTACACACTTTAAGGGGAAAAGACCTTCAAAAAAGTACAAGTAATTTTAAAAGTAACTTTTCATAGACCTGCAGAAACACAGCCTGTATCTTTTGCTAGAAGCAGAGCAAGACAAACAAAACCCTGCCCAAACACGTGCCCCATCAATATTTACACACCTCGGGTCAGCTCAGCATTCTCCCACAACATTGTGAGTACACAGTCACACAAAACACAGAGGCCTCAAAAACGGGACACTGGGGCAATCCCCAACCTGTTTCAGCTCAGAGGAGTACCTGTGCCTTGTGGTACTTTGCCACACACACGTCTCAAACTCCTAAGCAAATTCCTCATTTATGGCAACATCCTTCTTTGTTTCTGCTGTTTTGATCCCCATCAGAGGGACACCAACCTCCCTAGAGGTTTTGGGGCTCTGGGGTGGGTTTTTGTGGTACTGGCTTTTCCCCCTACACACAGAAACAAAGAGCAGTATCTGATTTGGTCCAACACTCTTTTGGTTTCTTTTCAGAAAGAAAACAGCAAGACAGCAGCCTGACTCAGCCCCACACTGCAAGAGCTCCTGGGCATTCACTTCAGCTCTGCGCAACACCACTCACCCCAAAACCAGCCACAGCACCTCTCAACCCATATTGGGCACTGTGTAACTTTAAACCTGGTGCTGCAGATCCCCAGGGCCAACAGCACTGCCCTCCCACCACAGATAATCCTTGTGCAAACTTTGAAGGGAGCTTTTCAAGAGGTTATTTGTACTATTATATGGATTAGAGCAGGACAGCTCCAAAGCCCCAACTAGGAAACACCTACCGCCACACCCTGTTTGTAAAAAAAAAAAAAAAAAAATTGATTCACCATAATCGTAACATCACAACCAACCCATCAAATTCCTTCTGTATTATTCCCATCTACTTTCTTCCAAAAGGAAGGGATGTTCCTCCTTGCCCAGGAAGGCAAGTATCCAGACAGAACTATTTTTCAGGGGTGGGGGGGTGCACCTAACCACAGCAGGTATTCTGGGGGATCTACACAAGAGCCCAGAGGCACATGGCATCATTTGCCACCTGGCAGAGGCAGTGCTGCAACCAGGGCACACTCCTCATTAGCAGGGTTGCTCAGCAGAATTGAGGGTGGCCAGCCACAGCTCTGACAGACAGAGGCAAATCCCAACACATCAATTCCAAAAGTTCTGGTTCAACTCAAGTCTCTTCCACATAATTCATCACTTCATTGATTCTCTCTTCTAAGCCACTTTTACATCTCTTTTTTTTTTTTTT
>VZUA01078144.1:9851-26974 GCA_013401035.1 Horornis vulcanius | reverse complement strand
CCTGCCAGCAGATTACTCATCAGCAAAAAAAGCCTCTGCCTTCCCATGTTACCAGGATGAGGCCACCCTGCATTAAAAAGAGATTCTGACGGCTTCCCAAGTTTGGCTCATGTAGGTCCTAAGCTTCCAGGGCCAAAAGGACCCTGGAAATATCAGTTCAGGCAAACCTATATTGCAAATTTCAAGGAAAAAAAAAAATCGCTATATTTGCAAGTTAAAAGCCTGGTTTCAGTGCTCCTCGCAGCAAAACATATCAAAAACCAAGTCTAAAAAACACTCACAGACCTATTTTCTTGTACACCATGGTGAATTCTTACAAATCCGAACACAGGCAGTGTACACAGAGTCCCTTTTCCATTTTAGGGCTCTTTCTGCAAAAGCCAGCACAGGTCCTCCCACTCAGCTCTCTCCCAGCAGCTCCCCTCCCTTCGCCATCAAAACAAAACACTATTTTGACTAAATTTGCCCAGGATGCTGTGCAGGAGGGACCAGGAGCAAGTCTAAGGAGGCCAACATCTCTCTGAAGGTCGAGGCTAAGGTTACCAGCCAGAGCCATTCAGGAGGTTCCTTACAGCCCCAACAAATGAAATGTAAAATGATAGTTCAAGTAGCAGAGCTGGTTACAATTAAACAAATGCGACCCGCAGCTTGCTGCACTGCAAGGCCTGCACACGTCATACGAGTTCTATAACCCATAGGATTAATTTTTAGGTCTGTTTTATTTGGGGGGGAAAAAATGGCTATCGGGATCACTACTTCCCCTTGCAGAAACTCCACACAGAGAAATCCCGCATCCCAGGTCACAGCCAGTCCTGCTCAGCCTACCTATGAAAATGCCATAGATAGAAGGAATTTACTCCAGTGTTTTAAACCTCTCTGCTTGAGACAGGAAAGGAGGTAACAACTGAAGAAAGTTTAAGAGTGAAGTACACTGCTTTCTTTATTTACAGCACCTTGATCTGCATCAAAATATTTGACAATTTTGGTTTGGATTTTTCTTTTGGTTTTTTTTTTTTAACTCCCAGTTTAGGAGAAGTGGGAAACAATTAACTTCTGAAAATCCCCCAATTTCTAAGGTATTTTTTAAAAAGCCAAATCCAACAAACCCACACTGGATTTACAGATGGAAAGACCAAACACGTCAGACACCACTGGACTGCAATTCTGTCAAGGACAATGAAATATTCAAGAATCTGGGGGTCAAGGAGGAGGCTGGGTGCCCGGGACAGCTCAAGGCCTCCCTTTCAGCTGAGGAGGGAACGGGGGAGGGAAAAGCAGCATACGTCGAGCGCTCAGAAAGGCACCGGAATCTTACCTTCCGCCAGCACCTCGTCCACAGTGACCTGGTGCCGCCCGACGCTGAAGACCCGGCCGATGTAGCCGCTGCCCGGGCCGCTGCTGCCGCCGCCGCCGCCGCTGGTGCCCGACCCGGGCCCGGAGCCGCCCTGCTCCCGGCGCGAGTCGAAGAACTTCTTCATGTCTCAGGAGGCGGCAGCTACCAGCGATGGGGACGATGCCGGTGTCAGGTCCCGAGCCCCTCCTGGCTCCTGCCGCGGTCGCTGAGGGGACCCGGGGCCGCTCTCCTGGCGGGGCCGAGCCGCGCTGTCCCCCGAGGACTCACACCTGCAAAACCACCGAGGATAACGGGGTTGCGGCGTTACCCCCACAGCCCCTCCGCGAGCCCGACCCGCAGGGACCCTGCCCGGTACCTCGCAGAAGACAGCGAGTGCCTCCATGCACCCCGCGGGGCCGGCGTGCGCAGCCCCACGGGGTCACGGCGGGGGACGGCTACCGGCAGGGCCCGAGGCCCGCATCGCTGCCTGGCGGCGTCACCGGCGGCCACCGAGCCCGTCAGAGACAGGAACCAACACCGCCGCCGCCCCCCGCCGGCCCCATCCGACCAGGAAAAGGGCCGTCACAGGAAGTCCCGGCTGCCGTGAGAAGCACCGCCCCCGCGCCTCCGCCAGCTGCAGGGCCCGGCCCTGCCGCCCCGGGGAGTTCCCGTCCCGGGCTGTCACGTTCCGCTCCGCTCCGTCCCGGGATGTCGCGTCCCGGGATGGTCCGTCCCGCAGCCCTCGTAGCGCCCCGCGCCCCACGGTGCGGCGAGAGGGGGAGCGGGTGCACGGCGGAATGGCGGCGCGGCGCGCGGCACGTTGGGGGTGGTAGTTCACTGTCGCCAGCGGATGGGGTGCCCCGGGGCGGTGGGAACTACAAGTCCCAGCATGTCGTGCGGCTCTGGGCGGCAGGGGTCGCTGTGCCGGCGGGACCGTGAGGGGGCTGTGGCGGAGCGCCCGCAGCGGGTCGCCCCTCAGACTGGCCGGGAGCGGAGGCCGCTTTAGGTGCAGTGAACGGAGCCCGGGAGGAATCTGCGACGTCCTCGCTGCAAGGGATGAGTGCAGAAATTCTGTGCGTGAGGTAGTAGGGCCCACATTAGGGCTTTGCCGTAATGGTGAGGATATTTACGTTTATCTTTGAAATAATGCGCTAAACTCGATGATTTTGTGATATAATAATAAAAGGCCGCTGCTGTGACATCTTGGGATTAACCTGAAGCACGAGGCTTATCTTCACACAGGCCCTGGCTAGCGTCTGCTTTGAGAGCCTAAGAAAACATCATTAAAGCAGAGATATCCCAAGCCCTCAAAATGTCTTTAGTGTTTTACACCTGGTTTTGTAAAACTTGTGTCTTGTATTTGCTGTTAAATTACAGCTTTCTCCTCCTTCCTGCCCGAGTGTTGGCAAGATGCTCGTTGGGGCACTGCAGCTCCTCCAGACCCCAAAGCCATTTGGTCCAGCTTTGGAAAGGTTTACTTTAACTCAGATCTTGGGAAACTTACTTTAAATGGACTTTGGGTTCTTTTCAGTATTTTCTCCTCAGAAAACAGGAGATTTTCCCAGCCTATGGCATCCGGAGCAGCCAACACCTCTCCTCATGCACTATTGAAGGCCAGAGCTGGGATTTCAAACAGCAGAGGGAAATGTTAAAATGGCAAAAATTGTTTTTTCTGGAATGAATCCCCAGAATACAAAACCCAAGCAACACGTGGCTGCCAAATGAATACTTCCATGACAACACCACTCTCTTTCCTTCCCTCTGACTGGGATGGAAGAGGAAACATAGTCCCTTTTTCCCAATGATTATTATTTCCTGTATTATGGTAATAACTACAGCCATCCTGCTGCCAGCCCCTGTCCCCAGGGGATAGGCCAAGTCAGGTTGCTTTGGGGTGACAAAAGTGTTTACCCTTCACACAGCCCTTTACTTCATCCAGCCTCGGCCTTGCTTTGGTCAGGGCTTCCAGCAGTGCCAGTGAGATAGGATCAGCATGCTGTAAATGGGTCTAATTGGGTTTTTCCTTACAGTGTTTGAAGACTTTAAAGATTAATATGGCTCTCAGAACCGGCAGGTGAAATTGCTGGTGGTAACATTTAGCAATGCACAGATACACAGAGCTGACAGCACATCACTACAGTGGTTTTTCTGCTGAGCCACTGTGCCTCTTCACAGTGGATAATACTACACCTCTTCTACCATCCTTGTCCTCAGCAGGTCTTAAAGGTATGGGGCCACAGGCCCGCACTGCAGACCACCTTCAGTTACCTATAATTTGTAGGGCGGCTCCTGGCTGCACCTCATTTCCAAGTACACCCCAAGTCCACACAGCTGGAACTGCAATCATTTCAGGCAAGCAGCCAACACACGTGTGAAAACAGTCTTTTTTCATTTGCAGGCTTTAATCTGCATGAAATGTGCTTGGCTTTGCTTTGGGGCTCTGTGATGAATGAACTGCCAGTGGTCAATACAGAAGGTTCACATGCCCTTCGGAATAAATATGAACTGAGTAAAGTCTCTGTTGCTTCTAGCCATTATTTTAATTTTTTTTTTAATTTCTCTAACCAGTGAAAATCCCCAGGCATCTCTCAAGACAGGTAAAACACCCAGTGCAAAAATTAGGTCCCATCACTGGGGATTCCTGGGGACTGCAGAATTGAACAATTTCCAAAGAAATTGTGCATCTCTGTACAGTACAGGGAAATTACTCATTTCCAACTAAAAAAGATAAAAGCCACTGCATGCAGAGAGCTGCAGATGCTCTGCTGAGCCTCCACCCTGGCTCTGAGAGGGCTTTTTTTAACCGTACCTGCAGTGCAATGCAGGAAGTGTCAGACTCGCGCACCTCTGGGGGCTCTGATGTTCAGCCCACCGGCACACAAACCCCACCCATGACCATTTTGGGGAGCAAATGCACGGCAAGAGCCATCCCTGGCTGCAGACACTGAGGATATTCTTTATTCCAGAAGGCGCAAGCCTTGGCTGCACTGCTGCAATCCCAGTGACCTTCACAGGGATCAGAGAGAGGGAGCTGAGCCTGAAAGCTCCAACTGAAAAAGCTGATCAGTGGCTGCAGCACAGACGCGGCCTAGTGCTTCTGTGTCAGAACAACTCCAGAGTGCTCCCAGGCTCATCCTGCTGCAGAGAGGAACATCAGTCTGACTAATGCTCTCAATCCTAAACACCAAGTTTTAAGCTGCTAAAATCCCATGATGTGAGGTTTAAAATATCCGAGTGTGGTCAGTAGAGTTGTTTCCCTGCACATTGTCTCCCTGATCCCTGGTCCTCCTGCGCTGCTCAGAAAATGCATTCAAATCCCCAGGAAAAAGCACATTAATACAGCTGCATCTCTCTTCATCAAACTTTCCAGGCAGTTCAGCATTTTATAAATAAAATCACAGGCCTGGACAGGTTTCCTGTCGTCCCCGAAAGGCGAGGACACACTGGCCCCTTCTGGAGAGCTCGAGGAGCAGCAACGACGGAGAACAGAGCTGGTACAGCTTCCTGTGCTTGGTGACATTTAACTGTCACGGGGAAACAAAGCCATGGTCACATTTTCCTGAATTCACCGCGTAACAATTAAGTTTTAATCACACGGTTATTCAGAACCCAGATCTGTATTTTACATCTTTAAAAACTGGAAGTTTCCACCTCCTTGGTACTCCTGTTTGCCCATGCACAACATCCTCACTGGCTCCAGCTTCCTGTGGCTGCAAGCCAATCTTCCATCCAGGGTAATGGAACTCTGGTAGGCACACCCAGAAATAATGGAGCTGATTGAGCTCTGCAGGCTCACGCATGTGGGATGCAATGGCCTGGATTGACCTTGTGTACAGCCAGGGGATGGAGCACTGGGTGGGAAAGAGCTGTGTTTCTCAAGGAGCATGACTTTGCACTATAGCTCCACACTGTCCTTTGTAGCAGCTGCTGCTACACTACGGGAAATTTGCAGGTTGGGTTCTCCCTCAGAAGGAGTTTATCAGCTGTGTTTCAAGTGTCAGGATCCTGTTGGGGCTCCTCCTGCCTCAAACTACCTCACCTCAAACTACCTCACCTGGGTCTGTTCACACCTTTTGCTCACTTCTGTTTAAATGCAGGGTCAGGAAAAGTCATCCTGAGCTGGGCAGTCATAGCTCTGTTTCCATCCCCTACAGATGGGTTATGGCCAAATTACAGAGCAGCTAAGTAAGATTAAACTACTTGGAGGCAGATATTAATTAAGAAGAAAAAAGTGAAAGCTACTCATTTCCTCTTCAGAACTATATATATGATAATTAAACATTCGTTAAGCCCCCTCCCACTCTGGAGTTATTTGCTGACTCCCATTCCCAGTTGGATGGATTCATGGACACAGGCAGCCATTAGACTGTGGATGGCCCTGGACTGTTTGCATTCCCTGCTGTTTATAGCTTTAGTGAATATAAGACAGCAGCAGATTGGGCCCATGGCCAAGTGCAGCCTTCAGTTTCTCTGTGGGAGAAAGGTAGAGTGGGTGGACATCTCTGAGGCAGTGTCAGCACAGCATATGCTGGGGGAAGGCAGTGTGGAGAGCCCCCTGCACTCGAGACGCTGCCAGAGCTGTCAGCATGAGGAACTGTGAGAGCATCCGGGATCCCCGCATGTGTGCCTGCCTGCAGAACACATGAGCATCCCCACCTTGAGAACCTGGTGATTGAAGCACTCTTGAAATGGGAATTCAACTCCAGGCTGTCTCATCCTTGCAGTGCTCATTGCTGTCTCCCCTTACACCTTATTGTCTGAGGCATGTGGGTTCCTGTGTGCAAGTGGTCTCTTGTTTTAAAGGCATCTTGGGTTACAGGAATTTTTCTCAAATCAGTTTGCTCCCCAGTTCCTTCCTGGCCCTGTATAATTTATGTTTATATAATCTACCCAGAGAGACTTTGACTTGCATAGCAGTGCTTAGGGGTCTAAATCCTGCCTGGATTGCTAAAAGGGAGAGTGCTGTGCATTCCCCTGATAATACTGAGTGCAGAAGCAGTGTTTCTAATGGTTATGAAGAGTTAAGAACACTCCAATTTCTTATATGAATTGGAATAGTTCAGTTTTCCCACCTCAAATAAGAACTGCTTACCCAGATCTGGGAGTGTTTCATCTTCCTTCCTCTCTTTGTGTTAAAAGGGCTCTACTCTGATCTTAGATCCACAGCTCTAGGATGCCTCTTCCTAAGGTCTTCCCCAAAACACCTCTTCCTAAAATATCTGACTTGTGGAAATGGCTGTTTCACCTTACACAGTGCTGAACAGCAGGTAAGGACACACCCTTGCTCTAAGGGTCAGAAGTGCCCCTGGATGTCTGCAGCGAGCCCTAACAACTGCAGTTCACTTTGGGACTATTGTGATATTAATACACGGAATAAGAGCATTCTTAACCCTCTTAAAAGCTCACAGAACTCAGTGCTTTAGAAAAGCAAGGGCTGGTTTTCAGCCTCCACCCTACCTTCGGGTACTGCTGCTATGGAGACAACACTGTGAGCTACAGCATCCAAAACATTCCCACAACACTTGTGCAACCATTAAATAACCCTATTTTCAGGGGCTGCTGCTTGCAAACTCAGGTATGAAAATGAGCACTTCCCTTATGAACCTCTTAAAAACACCAGCTTAATCCTCAAAGGCCCAAATTCTGATCCTGGCTTGGTGAATGACTTCATTAATGTCAGAATTTGGAGCTCAGTGAATGAGGTGAGGCTGTTTCTCTAGAGCTAAAGCCAGGTACCTGCTAATGAAAGGACACACTGAAAATCTCTCCTCCTAGCACAAGGCTCCTTTGCTCTCTGAGGTGCAAATTTAAAAAGTCAGGTCCTTCAGGCAAAGACAAGTGCTGCCATTTTCTAGAGGTTCAGCTCTGTTCTCATTGTGGGACTTTGAATAAATACCCACTTCCTAATGGGCTGCTGCTTGAGCTCAGTTTATTTATCTTATGCACACTGCCCTCCCTGTTTTTCTGTGACCTTTAATTTTTATTATGTCTTTTGTATATGGGAAAACAGCAGGATGGAATGGGAATAGAAAGCATGTGTGCAACTAAGTCTGGGTGGTTGAGAGCTTTGTAACAAAAGTGGTTAAAATAATTGATGGGACAAATGAAATATTCATGCTCGTCACTGCCCTGATCTGGGACTGTGGGCTTGTCCCTTGCTGTCTGTCTTTGGATGCAAGGACACCAAAGCTATGCCAGCCGGTGCTTCAGCTGGAGATACTGGAAGATAACCATACCCTCTCCATCCTTTCAGAGATGAAGACAAAGCTGAAAGCTGAGCAGACCCTGCACAAAGGGCTCCTGAAGAGACAAAGCTTTGTCACCTGAGCCTTGTCTCGGAAAATATAGCAACAACCCTTCGCCTTCCTGAAGGAAGCAGCTCCTGTAGCAAGTTACAACAGCATTCCCTAAATCCCCTGTAATTCTATCCACCTTCCAGAGAAGCTCAGCCATCTCTCAGCATGCTTAGAAGCTTTTGTGCTTTTTTTTACCTTTCTGGTCCAAATAATCGTGGTTGAATCAGATGGCTCTGGAGCCAGCACCCATAACCAGCCAAGATTAGAGGGAATTTGGCTGTGTTATGCATCAGGATCTGGCTGCTGAATGGACTACACTTACATGACTAATTCTAGGTGGCCAAAAACATCCACAAAAACACTTTGTATCTTCAAGTATTCCTCCTACTTGATGCCTCTCTCTTACGGTATTAATTACTATTGCATATACCAGTGACTGCGGTGACAGACCATTCCAGTCCTGGGGGCTAAAGAGACTGGTAAGCAAACAGGAGAATGAAAATACACAGGCTAAAGAAATCACTGGCAACGTAAGATGGAGAAACACAGCAGTTCTGCTGGTGGATTAAAATGGGCCCAGAGCAGGGACTGCTAATGTGAGAAGGGCTGAGAATGGAAACTTTCACAGATGTAGGAAAGAGAAGTGTTTCTCCTTCACAACAGTTTATAATATGTGCTGGTCCACACTGAATCCTGGTCAGGGTCAAGTGCCAGATTTTGCAAGGAAAGAGGCTCAGCAGTACAAAAGAAGAAGGCTTGAGGCTTGAACCTGGTTTTTCTGTTCCCCTGGTCCCTGTTCCCTTGCATCAGCAGTAGGTGCTGGGCTCTGTGGAGCTGTTTTGGGAGGCTGAGCTGCAGCAGGAGATGTAATAAATAACCCACACAGACATGCTCACTGAGGCACAGCCTGCCTGCAGCCAGGGTGCTAAATTTAGGTCTCTTCCAGCATAAGAGCATGTGCAAAGAGGCACAGGGATGAGACAGAGCTGTTGTATAAGCTGGAAGAAAACAGAGGGTTGGTTTAGTCGTGATAATAACAGCATTTCTGGCATCAGAGAAGACCAATGTTCTTGAGGATAAACACTTGAAGACAAGATACATCTATTGCAAGGCTGATTTCCCTCTGTCAGCCTTGTGATCATGTCCATGGCAGACCCCGGCAGGGTCACATCGGGGTAAAACTGAAGTCCCTTTGCCTGAAGGGTTTTGGCTTGAGGGCTCTGCCATTTATTGGGGCAAAAGGAATAATCTTTATGCAAAGAATCATCCTTACTGACATCATGCCTGTTTGCAATGCAGAGTTCTTAGATAAGGGGTGAGGATGCTGAAGACCCAGAGAGGTGCTGTGGCAGCACAGAAGGCGATACAGATAAGAAATCCCCGCAAACATCGGGGAAGGAACAGAAATTCTTGCTCGGGGATGTTGCTGCCTGTGTGCTCCACGCCGTCGTCCCCCTCGCTCCCCGCTCGGGTGTGCCCTGCTGCAGGTGGAGTGAGAGACCAGAGCCTGTAGCCAGAGCCCGTCTGTCCCCAGGGACTTTTACAGGGAATGCCGGGGAGCGTGGAAGCCGTCCCAACCTGCCAGCCCTCAGTGTAATCCCAAAAGTGCAGTTTGGGGGTTACATCCCAAACGTGCAGTGTGAGTGAGGCTCCCTGGGGAACTTATTCCTGCTCTGGATCACAACCAACTGTTCAGGGATGGGCAGGGCAGGGCAGGGCAGAGCTGGGCTGGAGCTCCTTGACGTCACTGCCGCGTGTCCAGGGCGGGGACTTTGCCACCCAGGACAGCCGCCAAAGCTCTCCCCATCTCTGCTAGGGACTCGCGCCGGGCAGCAGGTGAGTGCCAAGCGAACGGAGGGTCCCCCTTGGCACGGGGACGGGCTGCACGGCCGGAGGTGCCTGGGAAGGTGCCAAGCGCCATGCCCGCTTTCCAGCGCGCAGTGACGGCAGTGCGGGAGTGGCAGCCCCGGGCTGGGCGATGCCAGCGATGCCACGGCACAGGGGTAGCCCGGGGTCTCCGGCCTGGGCTGAGGAAGGACCGGGGCAGTTATGGGATGGAGGAAGGGCTGACCTTTCCCGGGCACAGGGTGTGCGGGTTTGGTTCCTATTTGTGCCGTGCCCAGCCTGGCACGTCCTCCCCGCTGGCCGCTGGAGCGCCGAGGGCATGGCAGGGGTGTGACTCGGCGTGGGTGCACAGGCTGAATGAAGCGTACAAGGCTATAAAAATCATATTTATATTCCTTCTGAGGGCAGTGGCCAGATAAAGGTCATTGTGTGGGAGGCGCTGGGATATTTCAGCTGGCTCGGGGCTCGTGGCTCGTGGCAGACGGGAGATCCTTTCCTGAGCTGCAAACTCGGAGTCAGTGACCGGCTAACCCCAGCCCGGGCATCCTGGGAGCACAGCCAGGATTGCATCCCGCACACCGGGAACAGGTGGTGGGGACGGAGCTATGGAATATCTGATCCGGCGCAGGGTGTGGGTTGTGTTTGGGTAAACGTGCACCGAATGAAGGAACTTGTCGGACAAGTCCAGTGTTTGCCTCACAAGAAAAAGGGTCACAAAGCGGTGGGTTTCCATCCACATTCGAGGTGTGGGACAGGGAACGCTGCGAGCTCAAACTGGGGGGAAAAAGGCCTGTGTTTATATCCTCCTAAGTGGCTGGAATTTTTCCTTAGTGGTTCCTGTGTGTGTGCTCCGAGCACAGTCAGGAAAACCTGATTGTGTGCATGCCTAAACTTGAATTGGCCAGCAAACATGATAGTGCTAGCACTTTTCCAATAAATTAAGTTTATTCTGGATTCAGCTTTTAGAGGATGTTGATATGGACTTAAAAAAGGCTGTTCAGCTGATAAAGCCTGCCAGGAAAAGATCATCTATGGAAAAAAAAAAAAAGAGTAATGGGAGGGATGCCTTCTACACTTGTACTCTGTGATCTGGGCACAGTGTTTTGAGCTTATTCTAAGCCAGGTTTACTGTACCAGGCCTTTATTCTGGGGTGAAGCAAATAACATCAGGACCATAGCACTGGCTGGCTGACTCTTGAATGCATAGTTTAATTCTTCAAAACACAGAGCAAAGTATTGTTCCTGTCCTGAAGCTGTGTTTCCCTGATTGAGCTGTAGGCCAGGAATTGTTAAGCTGCTGAGCACTGGCAAATCTGCTGAGCAATTCCCTTCTCTCTTTGCTTGCCAAGGGGTGGCTTAGGAGAGTTTCATTCATCTAAAGCCCCAGAATGAGCAGTTCCTGCAGACCCCTTCAGCTGTGAAAAGGTTACAGGGGCCACTGCTGGACAGCCTGGCTGAACTGCTGCACTCTCCCACCTGTAACCTCAGTGGCTCATTCTCACAGAAATGCACCAGAAACAAACCAGCACTTGCAAATTGAGCAGCGGGTTTGCACTACTTCAATTCCCAGTGGTGTTTCCAGAATGAAAAAATCAGTCTTGCAGTCAATATTCAGTGTGGTATTTCTGCTGTTAATGGATGTTGTGAGAGCATTTGCCCTGAGTGCAGTACATGCAGCCTCTCCTCATGGTTTGGTTTCTTTCTGCCGGCTCATTTGTACTTTCTTTGCTTCCCTTTTCCTTACTGTTGACCTTTATTTTGCCCTCTAATTGACTTGCTAAACCAGCCTGTCTGATATTCCTGCTTCTGTGTACAAACCAGCTGCATTATAAAAATAGCAGTGAAATTTGGAGCCTTCATTTAGTGTCTGACTAAAGAAAATAAAATTGGCTTTTTACTTCTGTAAAAAGATTAAAGAGCAAAGATGACTTTTCTGAGGTCTAGGTCATACTGTAATAGCTGGAATTCACGATCAGATGAAAAAAGCAAACTCAACACTAATAGTTGCCATATGTTGCAATTATTGATTGCACAGGGTGTCGTAAGGTAGAGGTGCACCCGGGAGTGCCTGTGTGTAACACATCCATGGCAAGTGCCACACAGAGTTAACTGGCCTGAGCAGCTTCTCCTGTGCATTCCAGGTCTGTAGGAGTCATGTGGAGCAGGAGCAAACACACTCCTGTTCTTGCACAGCTCTCTGGGCTCATAGATAGCAGCTATTTAACACCATAAGGAGAATTAGGGAGAGATGTCATTCACTGCTGGCACCTCTGCTTCTGCTTCAAGGTTTTAATGAGAGAACTCGCCCAACCCTGAAATAAAACCACACATTTGGTGGGTGGACTTGACTTGCTGTCACTGTGTTTCCATCTTTTGAAATTATTTTTTATTTAATTCAACCCTACTGTATGTAGGTATCTCTTTGAGTCTGCCTTTCCTAACTCCTCTCCTGTGATGCTGAGATGAACTTGGGTTGTGGGGAAGTGAACCTTGTCCTGGTATGTGACATCTTGTCAAGTGATCAGGGACACAGGAAAATTTGGGTGTGTTCATGCAAAGGCTCTCTGATTGAAAACAAAATTATGAATAGAACTAATAACCCTGGGCAGATGGCACAGAAGCTTTGGGGTTTTTTAAGGGCTTTGTCAGTTAAAACTACAGCCCTACAAGGAAGGACACAGTGCACCAACTGAGGGGATGTTGACTATAAAATGTTCTGTTAAAATACTAAGAGGGAAAATAATTCTCCTGTCCAGTGCTCAAGTGAGGTTATTGTTTGTGTGCTCACCTACACCATGATATCTCTGCCTCCCAGGCAGGATCCATGGAGGGTTAGGGGTGTGTGGGCACTCTCACGCTACTTCATCCTCACCCTGCTTCACCCTCACCCTGCTCACCCTCAGGCTCTCACCTGCCAAGGTCAAAGCCATGCATTTTGAAGGACGTGGGAATCAAGTCTGTTTTCTTTGCTCCCAGGGCAACACTGTCTGCTTCTCCTTGTAGCCTCAGCCAGGCTGTCATGAAGGCAAATAGAGAAGAATCATGAAATTACCAATGCTGATGTGTCTGTCCACCACATCCCTTCCAGTCTGTCTCTGGCCCTGTGCTGTCGTGATCCAGCCTATGCTCAGCACAAAGCAGGGCTGGACACTCTGGGAAGCTGCCTGGGCGTTCACTTGCGCTGCTCAGTCTTGCTTGTAGCTCCCAGAGAATTAGATGGCTACTTAACCAGTATCATTAACCTTCCAGGAAAGGTGTATTCTATTAATTATTTGCTAGAAAACTAACACTCCCAGTGTTTTTTGGTTTTTTTTTTTTATTTTTGTTGTTGTGGGTTTTTTGGTTTTTTGGGGTTTTTTTGTGGTTTTTTGTTTGTTTGTTTTTTGTTTTTTGGTTTTTGGTTTGGTTTGTTGTTGTTGTTGTTGTTGGTTTGTTGTTTTTTTGTTGTTTGTTTTTTTTTAATTACAGCTGTCTAAGTGCCCTGGACACAGACAATAACAGATTGACCAGATCCGAGCACGATGGTGAGTGTGTTTGCTGTGCCATGCTGTGCCAAGCCTTTGCTCTGACCTGATAAATATAGGGAGTGGAACTCAGATAAGGACACAGCAGGAAGAACACTGTCACTGAATGTGCCTTCAAGGGGTGAATTTATCACCTCGTTCTGCTTCCTCATTGTAGAGGACAATGACCCACACATACAGGCTTTTGCATTTGGGGTGTTAATGGAAAACCAGATCAGGTATTAATTCAAAGAACATTAATTTCTCCAGATAAACTTTCTAGGCATATTATTCTTTCCAGGGTGAGCCTGAAAGGCAGCCATTTCTATGGTTGTCATTACAGAATCTTGGAATGGTTTGGGTTGAAAGGAACCTTAAACATCATCCAGTTCCACCTCCAGCCATGGGCAGAAACACCTTCCACTAGACCAGGCTGCTCCAAGCCCTGTCCAGCCAGGCCTGGAACACATGCAGGGACAGGGGAACATTTTTCTGCCCATTGAATGTTAAGTGGTATTTTGCTGATGTTTTGCTTGGGAACATGAAGAGCTTTGCAAGAAAAGTGTATTTCCCCAGCAATTGTACTAGACCAGAGGCAGGAGAAACCTGTTTGTGAATCACCATTTTGGGTAAAACTCTGCACTTCCTAGTATGTTATTTAACAGAATGATGGTCCTTGACTGCTCTTAGAGAAGTCAGGAATGGGGCTTTGATGGGAACAGATTCTTCTATGATTTACATGGAAAACTGCTGGGAAGAAGCTGGACTGAACAGAGATGTCAGGCTGTGTGCCCTTATTTAACTGGAAAGCAGATACTCTATGTGCACCCACATTAAGATATTTTCTCCTTTCAGTGGCTAATTTCTTATGTGGCTGGGAATTCCCTCTGGAACAAACCATTTCTTTTTAGGAAGGATGGAATCTGGTATAAAATCACTCATGTTTGGAGGGTGGACTTTATTTGCTGTCACTTTCCAAAAAAGATGTTTGCATCTTTTGAATTGCCTTTTTTATTTAATTCAGCTCTACTCTGTGAATGTCTCATTTTGTGACTACTTTTCATAACTCTTCTCCTTTGGGTTTAGGCAACAGTCAAGGGCGTCTCAACATTCAGTGCTGAGCAAGAAGCACAGGCACTAAGGAAGGCCATGAAGGGATTTGGTAAGTTATCTCCCTCCACTGTTAAACCTTCTTTTTTAACTCTGGCGGTTGGGAAGGTTTTTACTGGTGTTTTTTTTGGAGGGGAAGTTCAACCATTTGCATCACCTCACTGCCATGTGAGAGCACTGGAGGGAATTGGGTGACTTGAACTCCACTGGAAATCCAAGTCTTGGCCATAAAGATATCTTCAGTCAGGCTCTTGTTATCTCTGTCCTGTGGTTTGGTGCTGCTGGGCTGAGGCACTCCTGCACAGATGTGCACAACCCAAGTTGTGCAAGGATGTATGTAAGGTTGTGTGGCCAATGGTACATTCTGGGCAAGGCCAGAGCAGGCCTCTGGTTCTGGTACAAGCAACTTGACTGGTTTTATTTGGTTCCTTCCAGGCACAGATGAAGATGCCATCATTGAGACCTTGACCAAACTGAATGTTTCCCAACGTCAGCAAGTTCTGATCACCTATAAAAGCACTATTGGCAGGGTAGGTGCTCTACAGAGATCACTGCCTGTAGCTCTGATTGGGAGATGTGGACTTTTTTGGGTTGTGCCACTTGGGTGAAATATGAAGGACATCCCAGTCTCCACAAGAGTATGGTTGGCACTGAGCACAAGCTTTTCTTGGCCAAGTTTTTTGGTCTTGTTCACTTCAGAATAACTGTTCATCCAATGAGGGCTGGAGCAGGAAGAAAAGTGGGGAATGAATTCTTCCTCTTCTCAAAGGCTGTGTCTTTTTCTCCTTTCCTCTCTTTCTGTCTTCTAGGATTTGATTGATGACTTGAAGTCTGAGCTGAGTGGGAATTTTGAAAGAGTAATTGTTGGTTTGATGACTCCTACCACCATGTATGACGTGCATGAACTGAGGAGGGCTCTGAAGGTTGGAAATCCTTTTTTATGTCACATGACTTATGGTCAATTCAGTATGCAGTGGCATAATTGTATATTAATTATTAATTTCTTATTAAGCTGTATCTAATAAACAGAAGTCATAGTTGCCTTTCAAAACAGTTGTCATAATCTTGGCTCTTATCTCTGTGATTCCCTAGGGAGCAGGGACAGATGAAGGCTGCCTGATTGAAATCCTGGCTTCTCGCACAAACATGGAGATTCGGCACATCAATGAGAACTACAAACTCCGTATGTAGCACACTCTGCAATTTCATATTGGGTCAGAAGCCACTTGTGTGTGTGCAGGTGTGTGTGGAGAGGCAGGAGAAGGGTCTGTCAGCATCAAGGACCAGAATTACACACAGAAATTGAGTCAGTGTAAATATAATGGGGTGGGGTGGTTATGTTTGTCAGCATGGTGAATCTTTTGCCAGTTTTTTACTGGCTGTGCTTCTTTATTTTGCCCTGTACCCCTCAATGTGATGGCTGGATTGCTGTGATGAAAGCCAAGAAGGGCAAGGGCATCCTGCCTTGTCCCAGTCATAGTGTGGCCAGCAGGACATGCCTGTTCCTCTGTATTGCACTGCTGAGGCAACTTGCATCCTGGGGACAGTTTAGGATGGATGTTAGAAAAAGATTCTTTACCCAGAGGGTGGCTGGGCACTGGAACAGGCTCCCTAGAAAATTGTGCACAGCACCAGTCCTAACAGAGCTCAAGGAGTGTTTCGATATTGTTCTTGGGCATATGGTGGGACTCTTGGGAATGGTTCTATGCAGGCCCAGGAGTTGGACTTGGTGATACTTGTGGGTCCCTTCCCACTCAGCAAATCCTATGATTCTGTGAGCTGTTAGTAACAGATCTGCTCTGTGTGTGCTCTGGCAGAGTATGGCTCCACCCTTGAGGATGACATTGTCTCTGACACGTCCTCCATGTTCCGCAGAGTCCTCGTGTCCCTTGCCATGGTGAGTCCAGGACAGGGGAAATAATGGGGTGGAATGTGCTGCTGGATATCTCTCACTCAGTGATGAGGTGCTTCAGGCTGGCTGCTATTTCACTTCTCTTGCATTTCACCTTGCATTTCACACCAGCTTCTGCAGGGAGAGCAGCCTCACTCTGCCATGCCTTAATGCCACATGCTCTTTTTGAATTAAAGTGGATGGCTTCTGGTTTCAAAAGAAAGAACAAATCACATCTGAATCATGTTTTGCTGTATTTGTAACCCATTACTCAATGTTAAAAATTCCATTATACATCTCCAGTAACTGCTTTTGAATCGGGGAATAATACTTCCTTAGTTGCTCTGTTGAAATTAATTTTTCATCCTTGTATTTCTGCAGGGTAACAGAGATGAGGGAACATTTGTGGATGAGGCCCTTGCTCAACAAGATGCTCAGGTGTGTAGCAATTTGCTTCCTTGCCAGAACTGTCTGGTTTTGTATGTGTGATGTGTGGTGAATCCCTGCTGTTTCTACCATTTTTTCTCAAGGTAGATGAATAAGCCTTAAGTTGTGTCAGTCAGCAGTGTCCCAGGTGGAGACTAGACTGTATATTAGGAAATAGTTGTCCAGCTCTGGCACAGGCTGTCCAGGGCAGGGGTGGAGTCCCTATCCCTGAGGGGATTCAACAGCCGCGTGAACGTGGCACTTGGGGACATGAGTTAGTGGTAGCCTTGGCAGTGCAGGGGAAGGGTTGAACTCAATGACCTTAGTTCTTAGAAAAGACCTTAGAGGACTTTTCCAACCCAAATGGTTTTATTAAGTAAAAATCTCATTATATACACCTGGTGTTCTCAATTATCCTCACTTTGTTCATGTCTTCAAGTGCCTGTATGAAGCTGGGGAGAAGAAATGGGGAACAGATGAAGTGCAGTTCATGACCATCCTCTGCACACGGAACAGGTGCCACTTGCTCAGAGGTAGGACCTCTCTGGTGTCCAGGGCTTTTCCTTTGTTTGAGGACAGTACTTTTGTAGGAGCTTTGTACTTGTTCATTAACTGATTATGATCCCTTCCTGAGACAACAGATATTCTTAAGGCCAGTTGATTCAACTATTTTAGGCCATTTTATTCCCTCCTGAGACAAAATGGGAGTTGAGGAAAAA
>VZUA01078142.1:52796-70532 GCA_013401035.1 Horornis vulcanius | reverse complement strand
ATAAAAGCGCCGGGGAGCCCGGCCGCGCTCGGCAGCGCCCGCCGCTCCCGCCGGCCCCCCCGGGCCCCTCCAGCCACGCAGCTGCCCCGGGGGGCGGCAGTGCTGCCCCTGCCGCGATGCCGGGCTGGAGGAAGAGCCTCGCCCTGTGCCTGCAGCGGATGCAAGAGGACGGTGAGCGCGGCCGGGGGAAAGGAGAGCTGGAGATGCTCGGAATTACCCTCCGCCTCCCCTTTTCCGTTACTCTTTGGGGTGGTGGTGATGTGTGTCCCTCTGGGAGGGGAACGATCCTGTGCTGGCGTGGAGCTCCGCTGACGAGGGGACTGGAGGGGCGATGCTCTTTGTGCCGATAAACTTTGCCGCAGCCAATCTTCCTTTCCATCCCCGGGCTTGCTTGGTTTTCGCTTTTGTGTTTTTTTTTCTTCAAGTGGTGGGGGCAAACGTGAGCGCGAGGTGGATGCGCGGTCCTTTTTGGATATTTAGAGGGGCTTGCAGTATCTAAGCCCCAACTTTCTAAAGCTACTGGTGATGCAGTTTTCAGCTGGTAATTTTTCCCAGTGCTATCTCCACCTGGGGAAGAAAGGGTTTCCAAATTGCATAGAGGACGTGTCACGGTAATCTGATTCCTATTGTGCCGCTTACTGTTGCTCAGAGTGACTGTGAATTATTTTGTTTACATGCTCTAGAGTGTGATGTTAAATAAATGCTGGACCTGCGGTTCATAAAAGTCGTGAGAAGACATCCACAAGGTGGCACAGCATAAGGGAGGCTTAAACGTTGCACTCCAGCTCCTGCCTTTGTAGATGAACAGGGATGAAAGTGGTGGGGAAAGTTTATGTCTCTGAAATGAAGTGTATTTCTCCTGTGCTCTCATGGGACTCAGGTGCAGGAGGTGATCCAGGATAGGCAGAAAAAAGCAGGAATGTGTATTTTATGAAACTGCTGCTTTGGTGCAAAGTAGCTAGTGGCAGGCTTTTAGTTTGGGCCCCTTCTCAGGCTACTCTCGAGACTGTTCTAGTCTGTAAACAGACTTAACAAATATATGAAGTGGCACAGTTGCAACATTTTGTGTGAGTAATACAAGAATCGTGGAATTCTCTGAACCTGCTGGTTAATAAGCACAGAGAGAAATTGTGCTGTTAGATCCCCTGCAAGGTGTTAGGACAGAGTCATCAAGCTGCTGTGCCTTTCTGTTGCTGGTTCCTGGCTCCCACTGCTTTGGGAGAACACCATCTATTTCTGGTTCTGGATTGCTCTAGGGCCATGGCTTCTCCTTGGAGCCTCCATCCACCTGAGATAGAGCTCTTAAAAGTCTTGTCCTGTAGAAGAGTGAGTTAATTCCCTGCTCAACACACCGAGACCTGTTGGCATGAATTCAGCCCTGTTATGGTGCAGTGCTTTGTAACGCTGCCTTGCTGCAGCTGGCACGGATGCTTTTGCATCATTGGATTGGGGTGGCTTTGGGAACCTTATTAAACATTCACAGCAGGGACCTCTTGATGTACAGCTGTACTGGGTTAGTGTATGCTGGGTTACTTTCTCTGTGACTTCATACGTATATGTACTGGCTCTTGTCTCTGGCTCTATGTGATGACTTTCCTTCTTATCCCCCTTCACTCTGACTTCAGTCCCAGCACTGCAGTTAGTCTGTGGCTGGTGTGTGTCCCTTTGAGTATATTGCATTTATTTCTGTGTGTGGTTCCAAGAGTAGTCAGTCTTAGGGAGATGCCATTTAATGGCAGAATGGCTTATCTGGATGGATAAATCTTGCAGGCTTGAGCTGATATGCTGTGTAGAGGAAGATTAGCTGAGCTTGTAGGGAACGTCTTTCCCTTTTCCATAAGGCAACTGGTTTGATGGTTGTATTGTAGCATATAACTCTGCAGGGGCAGCAGAGGAAGTGTTTGGTAATGTTTTTGTAGCACTGCAGTGTTAACAGGTATGCAAGAGAAGGTTTTGCATCATGACGTGTCCCTGTCCATGTTAGGAGGATTGGATCTAGATGATCTTTAAGGTTCCTTCCAACCCAAACCATTCTATAGCAGCACTGCAAGTAATGTCTATACTGTTCAAATTTTGATTTGGCAAACCAATCTCCAACCAGTATATGAAGAAATACTCTGTTTTTCTTTACTCAGAGCAAGTTATGTCTGCCTTGTTGGCATATCTATGCCTTTGCAGTTGTGATAGATTTATTTATTTATTTTTTTTTTTAAATACCCAAGCTGGGGAGCTTTTCCACCAGGCATGTGTACTCTGGCCCATTAATTTGTTCACTTCCTCTGAGGACCACAGTACTTAAGCTTCTAAGAAAATGTCCTGGTTTTCAGTGGGAGCACAATTGTAATTAGAAGAGTGGTGTATTTTTGAATATTAATGTGCTGAACACCTTTGCTGCAATTTGCAGCCATTCAGAGATGGATTGGAAGCTTCATTAATCACAGTTGGTAGAAAAGGTCAGTTATGGTAAGTCACATAGGGAAATGCAAGATATAGACAAACTGTGATGAAGTATGATTGCCATTTCAAAATACCATCCCCAGCGAGTCTCTTCATGCATGTTTTGCCTTAAAATGTCTGTCTCCTGGAAGATGGGAGTGACTTCTGGCTAGTGTGCAGAAATGCTCCATTATATAATGTGTTGGTTTTCTTTACCACAAAGGGACTTGTACATGGGATGTCCTACTGCTTATCCTGTTTCATGCAAGGAAAAAAAGAATCAATGCCAGTGACATGGAAATACTTGGTGGAAAATGTGTTTCCTCCAGCCTGCATTTATAACACACCTGTTATTCCAAAATCATGGGGTTGATCAGCTCCTCCCTGCATTACTGTGGGGCTGTCTCAGACCTGAAAGAAGAGGTTAAAGGGTACAGTCAGGCTTTCTGTCCCTCACTGTGTGTGCAGAGCTGTGTGGCCAGATCTTCTGCTGGTTTCTCTCCCTGATAACTCATCCTCTTTGGAGGCAGTGATGAGATCTAGTTGGCCATGCCAGACCCTTTTCCATCAGTTTCTGCCCCACGTATTGCTGTCCTTTATGTGAGGACTGAAGGATTTGAATTGCATTCTTGCTGCTCCAAGATTTTCAGTAGCAGAAGAAGCAAAGGCTAATTTCTGCTTTGGTAACAAGGATGTATGTGGGCAGGTGGGAAAGTCTCTGTGTTTTTGGCACATCTGAGTGGATGTGGAAACTGTGTGTCTAGAAAGGATAAACTGTATCTGCAGACTGAGAAGTGAAGATATTTTTCTCCAAACTGGTGAAATAAAATGTTTCACCTCCGTAGCTAGTGTAAGGTTGGCCATGGCTGTGGGCAGGCACCCTTTGCTTAACCTGAGAGGTTTTTCTGTGTCTGGGGGAGGGAATACAGAGTTTGAGTGTAAATTTAGGTTGTTGATACAATTCCCCTTCCTCTCCCAGATGGCTCTTCTTGAGTAAAAGGAGAAAATTTGACTCTCACCTTTAGAACGCCAGTAGATACCTTATCAAAATCAAAACCAGACCTTATGAAAGACTGAGGTAATGGGATTATAAAATGTGAAGTGAGTTATCCAACCCTTGCTTGAATCATGACACAGGTGGGAAGGGGAAAGGGACAAGTCAGACCTGCTTTGAAGAGTGACAATATAGCAGGGTTTTGTTGCTACTATTTGCTTCCTTCCCTTGTATACAGCTCCTTGCTTGTTACCTTGGAAACAGCTGTTGGAGCATATAGGGGCATTTTGCTGCTGTGCAGCTGTGGGTAGAGATGTCCTGTGGTGCATGGAAAGCAAAATCTTTGGTGGTGCAGGTTGATTTGCAGGAGGAGGGCAACAAAGTAAAAACGCATTGCAAGATCTCCCTTTCTTGGCTGTCCTGTCTTGATGCAGGTACAGTTTGGCAGGAGTGGGACCCTGGGGAAAATCTAGCACAGGGGGTGGATTTTCATGGTTTTGGCAGAGCTATTTAAATTTTTATAAGAAGGTAAAAATATCTCAACACTCTGTTCTGAGGAGGCTTATAACAGCTAGGCTATGGACATTCGGTCCTCAGAACAATGTACTGGGATGTTTTGCTCAATAGCTCTGAAACTGCATCCATGACTAGAAATGGGATTCTTCTTTACTTATTCACATGCATCAGGAAGAAACATCCCACTAAGATGGAAATTTGCTGGGTTTGCATGATTAGCAGAAAATTAGATCTTTCAGTGGGTTCCATGTTGTTTGTGATATGCATGTGATGTGTAGAATAACTGAAATAGAATAACTGCTAAAAAGAATGTGAAGAGTTTTGTTCACTTACCCATAAAATTTTTTATCTTGCAAATGATATAGTGGGCCTAAACTTAAATCAGCTGAACTATTCTGCTGTTTAAAATAAAGTGGTNATAAAATTTTTTATCTTGCAAATGATATAGTGGGCCTAAACTTAAATCAGCTGAACTATTCTGCTGTTTAAAATAAAGTGTTTTTTTTTTTCTTGTGCTTGCCATATCAGAAATAATTCAGTCATTTGGTAAGGTTTTTTTCTTTTTTTAAATCAAGTTGTCTTAGGACGATCTTTCAGTCTTAGATTGAGTCTGTTCTGTTTTAATACATTGCTTTAGGGAGTCCTTTTGTCCAAACCTACAATAACATGATCTATTATACCTCCACTTAATTTTCAGGAAAGAAATTCGACTGTGTAGCTGTCACTTAGGTAGTGTGCAGTTGAAATGTTACAACTGAAGGGCTGTTACATCTGTCCACTCTTTGTGGTGTATTAATGTATTTCTGCATGTGATACTCTGGCATTACAGTGTGTTCAAGCTTTATCAGAGAGGAGGACTTGCTCACACAGAGCTCAGGGATTTAAAGGCTGCTGTTTGTTGGTAATACTCATTATACAGGCCACTGTTTTTAAACAAAAAGTAAAAATAGAGGTTCTGACCCTCCAATGAAGTGTGGTGGGGAATTAGGACTGCATGAAGGCTGTGGTGGTAATGCTTAAGGGATAATGCTCACTTATCAACCTGATGGAACAGCTGGAGCAAATCCTGCTAGACTTTGATGGGGTCTTTTTTTGCTCATTAATATGTTGATGGGGATTTGGCACCCATTGAGTGAGTAATAACTACACCCTAGCGCTGTGCTCACTGCTCCCCTCCTTGCTGCCTGTCATGCTGGTCAGAGTTTGGGCTGCTGCTTTGGATCCTATACTTCAGCAGTCAGAAAATTTATCTCTGATTGAGAAGTCTTGCAGAACTTGAGGATGAAGCCACAAAGGTTTTACAGTTTGACTCCAAAGCTTCATTGAAATTTGATTAAAGACAGGGATTGATCATTATTTTGCTTTTTGAAGTGATCTGCCAGATTTCGCAACCTGAATGTGCTCCCATATCTGCAAACTTTGGCTTTATGTGTGGCTTTTACGCTTGTGGCGTCTGCTCTCTTGTTTATGTTATTACTCTGTGGGGAATCTTGTGAAAAAGTTTTATTAGCAATATTGAGTGATGATGCTCAGTGCTGACAAAAGCATCAGCTGCAGTGGTTTGGCATGCTTTTCCTTTAGAGCTGCCAAGGTTGGAAATTGTCAGGGGAAACCTTTCAGGATGCTGAAGACCGTGATGGAAACCATGAATTGTGGTAGCCAGGAAAATTTCAGAGTGAGAAGAATTGCCAGATTTATCTGGAATCAGGCCATGCTTGATATTCTTTAAACGCATTGGTGTTTCTATGGACTCATGCCAAGTATCGTGGCAAAACACATTGGCAATTCCCAAGAGATGGATGTGGTCCAGTCTTGACCTGTGATTGCAGCTGCTGACCCAGAGATCTTCTGATGCTCTGGGTTGCACTGATAGGAAGATTTTTTTTTTTTTTTTCTCATTTCTGTTTGTCTCTTCTAAGTAGACACAAGTGGCAGAGCTGCTTAGTGGTAGGCAAAAGAAGGCTGTCCACCAGGGCATGAGCTCTCTGCCAGGTTCTCTTTTTATGGTTAAGACTGTGTAGGCCTTCCCACGAGTGTCCCATTTTACTGACTATTTTGTTAATTATTTGAGTTCATTATAATGGAATAAAAGTACTTATTTTGAAAATGAAGTGATTTTAGAGGCATAAATATAGTAGAATTATTATAGGGGTAAATTTCTATTGAAATTACCTCTTTGTAGACACACCCCAAAGATAGTGAATCAGGCATTTCTGGAGCTCTGCATCACATAAATGGAGCCATTTCTTTTAAAAGCCAGACCTAACCATTGACATTCAGAGAAGTGGTCTGTGTGCAGAAAGCTTAGATTTTCTAGAGAAAACCTCTCTTTTCTAGAGGAAGGTGAAAACTTTTTTCCCAGAAAGGCCACGTCTCATTCCAGTGAATGTTGGTGATGATCCCATGTGTGTGGGAACTGCTCCTGCATTCATGTCTTATGCCAGAGGCAGTCATACCATCTAAATATCTGTTTGTTTCCTGAAATGAGTATAGCTACTGTGCACTGACGCTGGTGTAACTGGGAGTGGAACATGGGCAGCATTTGATTGAGAAAATAAATATCATGCTGCTGATCTCTGTTGGAAATAGGAGCATTTCTTCTGCAGTACTTGGCTTGGGTGAACCACACAGTGGAATAGAACATTCCCTCTTGGGAGGGACTGCATTTTGTCCAGTTATTCTTGGTCTTTCTATGTGCTCTGTCCATTGAGAGAAAAATGTAATGAACCTTTCTATTTCAAATCCAAGTAGTTTTTTTTATTCAGTCTGCTTGTTTTGTCAAAAGAATGAATTACCTTTTTATTTTATCCAGTTTTCCTCCCCGTCTTTGTCTTTGGAAAATAAAGGAATTCAAATAAGTTTGTAAAATTTGTTTTAGCAATTATGGTGATTTCCCTGTTACTGTCTCTCCCCCTCATTAATGTTAGATGAACTTGGCATCTAGTAATTACTGGCTTTCACTTTTCAGCTGAAACTATTTTCTGGCTTCAGCAGAATTTGTTGATTTCAGTGATAGTGTTGAGAGAGCTGCTTTCCACTGGGAAATTAGTTCAAACATTTTCCTCTGACAGCTTCAGGTATGTGGCATCAAGATCACTCTACATTTAAGGAGAAGGGGTTTATCATGGTATTTGAGCTTAAGGAAATGCAGTGCATTAGGATGGGGTTAGATCCATGTCTTATCTGCTTTAAGTGGAGGTGTCAGTGACCCTGCCAGCAAAGCTGCTGTGTCTTGAAGAGTAGAAACCTGTTGCTGAGGTCACAAAATAAATTCAATGCTACATTCTTCAAATTGTCTATGAAGTAACACAATTTTTTGCTTAATGATTTCATTTCCACTGTGAACAAAGCAGTACAGAGCTTTTGCTTTAGCAATTATATTAACTTTGGCTGCTATTTTGTTGCTAGTCAGAGGCTTTTTTAGGTATTTATTTGGATTATAGGTGTTGTTGCCTTTTCAGGTACATGTGATACTGTTAGTCGTCCTGATGACACTTCATTCATCCGTACAAAGGAAAAAAGGTCCCAAGTCACATTTGAGCATTGCCTCATACAGCCCAAGAGGAGAGCTGCTACTTACATAAAACCTGAGAGATCTCACTTGAGTCCCATGGGATGGAGCTGAGATTAGCTGCTGAAATTTTTTTCTTCTGTCTTTAATTTATAAAAAAATTCAAATCTCTTCTCTGCTTTCAAGGCTAAATTGAGTTGAATGTACAGAGTCTGTGCACAGAGGACTCCAGTCTTATCTTTGGTCCCAGTTTGATGAGAGCAGTAACCACAGGAGCAGGGTGTAGACTGTAGAGTTGGGGGGGAGGGCTTGTCTTCATTTGCATCCCCTTGCAGCAGAGGCCTTGAAGATTTAGCAACAAATGAGATGCAAAGAAACAAGGAGAAAAGTAAGATAATAAGGCAAACTGTCAGGCAGTGTGACAGCTTTGCAGAAATTAGTGATGCTAAGTTGCTGTCTTCTTACTTGGTACCAATGTGCATTTCTGGTTCAGTTTTTCTGTGTGCTCAGGAAATGATGATGTGTCCAAGAGTGGGGGCTCCCTTATTAAAACTGTCTTTTCCAGATCCATAGCTTCTGTTTATTGGAAGTGAGGGGAAATTCCCTGGGGCTGTCAGAGTGGGATGAATTTAGTGAAGAGCTGGGAGGATATGTTAGTATTCATAGCAGCTTGTCTCAGGGCTATGTGTTAATCCTGAACAGAGGGCACTGTTGGGGATGAACATTTTGTTTCTAGATTAAATGTGCTTTTGTTTTCTTTCATCTTGAGATAGGAGGCAGTCAATCTCAATACTGTACATGCAGTCATGTCTTTAGAAACATCCTCACAAATTTCCCTTTTGAGGTTAGAGGGCAGGTAGATCTGTGTGAGGTGTGGCAATGCTGTCTCAGTCTTTTTCTGCTTAGGAGTGTCATTTTTTCAACCTTCCTCCATCTTTGGTTCTCCCCTTCGTGTTGTGGAGGTTCCTTCTCAGCTGGAAGATAGATACAAGTAAAATGCTTGGGCTCTGTCCCCACAGGGAGCTGAGCCCAGTGTGCTGCCTCCAAGTTGTTTCCAGCAAAAGCAAAATTCAGGCATGCTGAAAATCCCGTGGCAGGCATTTAGAAGAGATATTGATGCTGTGAGCATTCTCCAACTCACCGGCCATGCTTTGATACTCCATAATCTTTCATGGACTTTGTGTCCTTTGCATCCTGTCCAAACACCTTGTGCAATAGCACCTGGCTGCATGAAACCTTTGCCATGTTCCCCAACAGATCAGGCTGCAGCCCAGTGGTAACTGCAGCAATTACAGTGTGGCTGCCACTTACTAATAAGTTGGTTGGTATTGGTGATTGAGCCACAGGCCTTTTGGTCCTGTGCCTGTGTTTCTGACTGAGCATAGGGCTTGCAGCAAAATATTTTTTTAGTTAGTTTCTGAGAGTGATGGGGTATTTTCTCTGACATTTGAGATTAGTGGGACTGAGGGGTTCTGTGCAACTCTGAAAACCTCTGCATGCCACAGTCTTCCTGTCTGTGGAACACGAATAATGACTACACTTGAAAAGGTTTTGGTGCTCAGATCAAAACGGATACGAAAGTGGAGTTATCAAGTGTAACTTCATGACTGTCTTCCTCTGCTTAGTATCTTCATATTCATAATGATATCAATTGTGCCAAATATTTGAACAAAAATGAGGTAGAAAATGTCTTTCTGGCACAGGGTTGCAAATCTATTGCAGCATAGAGCTGGGGAGAAAAAGATCTGTTTATGTGGATAAAAATTTTCTTCTACAGTAATGAACTGTGCTGTGAGTTTACCAGCTATCTAATCTAGTTTCCATCCGTTACACCAAGTGATAATCCTCTAGCAAATTAGATGCTGTTAGCAGCATTTCTGTCAGCCTGGCTCTGGCTGCACATCTAGGCAACCTGCCTTTGAGGAATTTCAAAATTTGCCCTAGTCAGTCATGCTGCTTCCTCAGCCTCTGGAGACTGCATTTCACATGTAACACAAAACTGAACTGTCTTGCTTCTTTAATTGTATTTATTCTGCTTTTCCTCCACCCACCACCTGCCAAGGCTGTTTCGCCATGTCTAGAGATGGCTCCTGGGTTGTTTTCTTGGAATATCCGTTGTAATTGGCTTTTTGGCATATCTTGTCCTACTTTAATATAATTCCTTCACTGTTACTGTGCTTATACAAGGACTTGTTAGAAAGTGGGTGGGGGATCAGAAAGTAAAATGTGTGCAAATCAGGCTGGGATGCTGGTTTCTCTAGGGCTTGCTGGCTGTACAGTGTCCTTGCCTGGGGATGAGCTGTACAGCACCACGTGCCTTTGGCTCCCAGAGCCAGGCCAGCTCTGTGGCGAGCCCCATGCTGCTATGGCAGCTGGCCCTCCTCTGTTCTTTGGGGCTGCCCCTTGCCAAGGGTCACATACTGCCTGGAGAGATTCAGTGCCAGTCAATACTGCAGTGAATGCCATCCAATTTCTGTCTCTGAATAATTAAGAGGGAGAGTGTGGCTTTTGGCCAGGGAGCGCCATCCTCTTCCACCCATCTGCTTCCCTGACTGTTGCTTGGAGCAGCTGCTTGTCTCCAGGGGCTTCTGGGCAGGGCAAGGGGGTGCAGATTCCTGGCTACCCTTCATTGTCTTGCCACTGACATACTTAGTGAGCTTTAAGTCCTTGGGGTGTTATTTTCCTGTGCTTCTCTTTTGTGCAAATTCACGCCATGATTTTTAATTACAAGCTGCAATGGTAGTTCTTGGTTTCAGTGCTGTGGTGGACAGCACAGAGGTGGGAGTGAAGGACAGAGACTGGAGGAGTGTGGAGTGAGGGGGCTTGTTTCACTGTTATCTCCCTCTGCAGCTGTGAGTTTCTTCTAGAAATCCAGCTCCAGCACAGGTGGCTGTATGCTGGAGGTGCTGTTCTGTAGTGTGCAGGGAGAGCAGTACTGAATTGCTCTGCAGGCGCATCCCTCATGATGGGCATGCTGGCAAAGCCCCCATGGAGAAGGGGGAGGCCTGTTCAGCACCATGTAAAGCAAAACCACTGACAGAGCAGCCCTTGCATTGGAGGAGTAGGTGATGATGGCAGCCTTTGCAGTTTCAGAACAGCTGAGGAATTCCCTATGTCTATGACCGTGTGCAAGTTTTTTAATGTGACTCTAGAGGCTTTTCATGGCCTCTCAGTATAGTAGGATAATGTAATATTTTTATTAGCTGTGGCTCTGTACAGTGAGGTAGTCCAGAATTTGCCCTGTTGGACTTCAACACCAAATGAGTGACAGCCAGGAAGACATCCCTAAAGTTGTGACAGCTTTTCATGTCTGGGCACTGTACTCCACTGCAAGCTCTCTCATCTACAGCTTTTCTCATTCGTTTTCTGCTGAAGCTCAGCAGATTTCCTGTGATGATTCACTGCTCTGAGCCAATGTGACAGTCGGTGTGTGACTCCTACCTACCTGTCACCTCCTCAGCCTGCCACTAACCAACTGAGTGGGTTAGCCACTGGCAAGCTATTTAACTCATTTTGACACAGTGAGTTAGGCTCAGAAGTCAGTTGAAATAGACCTTATCAGAAAACACCCAACTTTGATTTGTGCTGTGAGTATTTATTGCTGATGGTGTTTTGGGGAACATTATGTGGGTAAAGGAGCAGAGGTCCATGAAGAGGATTTTTTAAAATATATTTTCCTCTTTTTTTATTCATAAAAATTTTAAGTTGAATGAAAAACAACAGTCTGGGAGTAGTTAGGGAGTAGGAAAACTAATCTACGCAGCTAAGTAAGCAAGAGGATGGAGGTACACTGTGCCATGACTGGATGGAGGTATTGAAGCAACTCTCCTCTAATGTATAATGTTCACACTGCACTGCAAGAGGAGACACAAATCTACCCATCCTCCACAAAAAATCTTTGTGGAAAGGTGTCCTCTTTCCAGGAGGTATTTGTTTATAACCAAGAGAATAAGTCCATCTTCCTGGCTGACTGTGGTGACCCAGCACTAGAAGGGACCTCTGGGGTCTATTTTCCCTGTGAGTGAGACGTTAAAGCACCAATCATCCAGGATAATACTGTTTCAGGAGTGCATTGATTTTTAGCGGAGGGAAGTGAGTTAAAATGGTGAGTCACTGACCTATTCAAAAATTAACAGCCTCCTCAGTGCCATTAGGAACTGGTAATAGATCATCCTGGACAAGAGCTGGTAAAGGGGGATTAAGGGGTCTCCTTGTGCCTGCTGTTGCTCTGCATTGTGTGTGGCTGCTGTTTCACTAAATTTTTTTTTTTTTGGGTAAAGAAGCAGCACACTTTATATATAAAAAGCCAACAACTTCTTGTGAGTGTAATTTAGATTTAAGTCTAAGCCTTATTAGTCCTGCTATAATTATTGCAAGGAAAGGGTGTTATGCCCTTGCTGAGGAGATATGGCAGTGGCAGATAGTGTAGTTGGAGCTGGTGTAAGGCACCTCTCCCATTAGAGATCCCCTTGCATGGGGATATCTGAATTAAACAGCAGGAATTTACCTGCAAGATTTCTTCTTGGCAAACTTGTGCCTACCTTCTTTGATTCCCCCTGCCCAAGCTGAGGAGCTGCTTTTAATTTTAAAATGGAATAATACTGTAATGGATTGTTTTGCTTCTTGCATTGTAGACCAACATTTAGCCCATGGTTACTTGCTTTCTCACTATTTAAATGTCAGTCCCCACCTGATCACTTCTTTCCTATCTCTGGTACCTGCACAGGGCTTTAGTTTAATAAACTGGAAGTCTGGTGCTGAAATATCTTCTTTGTTTTGTGCCAAGTCTTGACTTTAGGAGTTCAGTTAGTGTTGTGTGCAGATATGATCAATAAAGCTGCTAGTGATGTACTTTTCTATTAAGTCTTAGTTCATTGATTTAAGGAGTTACCGGGAACTAGGGGAGTAACATGGTTAATTAAGTTAATTGGATTGTAAGGTCCACAGGGATTGTGGCTTTCTTTGTGTTCTCTGAAGCACCTTGGACACCTCTGATCACTATAAAATAATGAACTTTTCAGATGCTGGCAATTTGAACTATTTAGTTGCTTTAAAAGTACATGCGTTTCAAGGCAATGAATTTCTACATGGACCATGGAGTTACGGCTTTGTAGCATTTGGCTTTAGAGGTCCAGGTACTAATGGAGAAGATTTCTAATAGAATTTAGCTAAATAGTCCCAAGGAATCTGGATCTTTGTATTTATTTGCCAAGATGTCTTGTGAAGTTGTTACCCATGCTCTTGGCAAAAAGCCTATGGGGCAACTTCTAGTGTGTGTTTCGTACCTTGGCCTTACAGCTAATTCTAATTATAGTCTTCTTGCCATCCAGTAAGATATAGGAAGAAATAATACATCAGTCTCTAGACAGATCTACTCTGTAGCATCCATTTTTCAGGAAAGTAAACAGATCTCCACCTGTCTTAAATAGAAATTTATTCTGGGTATATGAAGTGAAGTCTCAAACAGAGATATTCTTCTGCAGCTTTTATTTCATCTAATTTATAGCTTCTCTTCTTCTCCAAGGGAATTGGAGACTTAAACCTTCCATTATAGGTCTGTAATTTATGTTTTCAAAATTCAGGGATTGTTATCTCAGTGTTTTTATGAAGCTCTGCTGTGAAGATGCTCAGATAAAGTTGTATTTTAAGTACTGGCCAATTTTCTAGGAGCAAAACTGGGATTATAAATTACTGGAAATATTCTCAGTCAGCATGAGCTGGTTCTCATGTTAATATCTTTAACTTCCTTTGAAGAATTAGGGAAGATGAGCTGTAGAAACACAGACTGGATGAAGCTGTTATGTGGTGGCTGGAAGACTATACTTGTTTTACTTGGAAAGTGATGAATTGTTGCTATCCACAAACACACAGAGTGAGATTCCCCTGGCATCTTTTGAGGGTCTGATAAAAGTCAACCCTTATTTTAATAACCTCCTGAAGAGGAAGAGAATATGTTCATTGAATTTTTAAGATGGCAGCAAGTTGAAAGATGTTACAAAAGACACTGGTGAGGACAGCATGGGCTTGATCTCTTGAGACATCCTCAGGAAAATTCTCTAATTTCCATGACTTTATAGGAAAAACAAGGTATGGAGGATACATGAGGACCACATTTGTTCCCTGTATAAATTAGAGCTTCTTTTACTTAGAAAAAAGGGGGATGAAGGGAGAAAGCACTTCTGTGCAGCTTGGCAGTGCAGCCATCAAGAGAAAAAAGTTGTTGTTGAAATTGGATCTACCTAGTAATTTGTTTTGAAATTGTATTTAGCCTTTAAAGGTTTAAATTTAGACCTGAGCTATCTGTGCCTTCTGTGCCACCTTTTTTTTTGATTATTTTTTTTGTGTTTATTTTCCATGTTTACAGTTTCACAGGAACCAAGTACTCATCTGAATCTGGAATTTAAACACTTGGCTTTGGTGTGTGTGTTTTTTTTTAAGGTTGATGTTGGTTTTTTTAATGAGAGGGTTTTTGGTGGGTGGTTCTTTTTATGGTGATTTTTTGTGTGTTTTGGTTTGTTTCTTTTTTCCTCCAAAAGATTAACACATTTTAAAATAGGGCATATCCCCAATCCAGGTGTGAGAACAACTTATTATTTTTCCTCTTTGCTTGACTGTCATTTTTCTTACTGCTGTTTTTCAAAGTGAAACAAAGTATCACACAAACTTCTACTATTTCCATAAGACTAGCTGTGACGATATAAGTATAAATGAGCCACTTCCCCTCTTGCCCTATCTGTCTTGTCAGGAAAACATTTAATTCTAACTCTTGCTTGCCCAATTTCTGTGTACTACTCTGCTGGATATTGATATGAAGCTGTCGGTGTAAAATTAATTTTGATGAAATTTGGCTTTCAGGTTTTTGGTTTTTTTTTTGTTACTAAATAGAAAGCAATGATTTTGTGTGGCTTTTCTTTTTCCTTAGAGGAAAAAATCTTCCCTTACAAAACTACCTTCCTTGTAAAAGTGCCAACATGGTTTTTCCAGGAGTGTTTGCTGCATGTGGTTGGTACAAAATCAGAAGTACCAAAGAAATACCTGCCCTGATAGTAACTGAACTATGTGAGGACAGCTTTTCTAATGCAACCAAGTGTTGCATGGTTTGAAGGAGGAATTGATGTTATGAGTTTGTGGTTATTTGTATGGTTGGGTTTTTTTTCCCTATATGTGGATGTGTGTTTTAAAATCTTGCCTGCAGACATCTGTGTTTGCAGAAGCAGCTGTCACTTGAATGAAAGACTGTCTCCTTGTCTGCTGTGCCTGATGTAGGAGTCATCTTACTGTCACCAGTGCCAAATTTATTGATAGCGGTGTGATTAGATGGAGGCCAATGAAGGTGCAGGAGTGCAGCGTACCTTGCTCTCTTTGGTGTGGTCATTCCCGTGGAGAGGTGGAACAGGAGACAGGAGGGTGCTGGTGTGGGTCTGCCAGGTGTTTCTGCAAATGCCTCTCCAGTTTCTCCCCTATCTTGCCTTGAATTCCCATTCTCCAGGATTATTCTGGCTGCTACAAGAAGCTCATATAATAAGCTAGGAGTGTTTGCTTTATCAGCTCTTCTTAATGTTAGTAAACCCCCTTTTCTCTTTAATTTTCAGTGCCTGGTTATTACAGGCTCTGAAATCAGTTTAGAGAGCTTGTGGTATGTGTAGAGCTGAAGCAGGACAAGGAGGAGCAATGCTCCTGGAGGGGAGGGTGAGGGCTTTCCAGGGCTCCTCTGTGGACATAGAGCTTCCATGTCTCTAAACCCCCTGGAATAGAAATCTCTAGGGTATGGAACAAGGAACTTTTAGCAAAGTCTTCTGGTGAAAGTTTTTTAGATCCTAAAGAATTGCATTATTCAGGCTGTAGTCTTACATTTACATGTAGGGCTGAACAGATCTGTTCCTTCTTCCCAGCCTACTGAGCTCTCTAGGAGGCTGCTGCTTTTCCCTCTCTTAAAAACTGATCGTGGAGTATATATAAAATTATATGTAATGGTAACATGAAAACATTTCTGTGAGCAGCCTAGGTGTTACCTGCTAGCTTTTCCCAGTGGTGCAGTGCTGGTGTGGGCACTGCATTACCTGTGTGAATATTGCTAGATTTCAGATGAATCCTGAAATCCTCTCTCTCTGCCAGCAGTGATGCTTGCCATCACAACCTTTATCCCAAGGGACACAGCAAGCATAAATGTATCTCTGTTTTAACAACCCACACCCTGGAATGCCATTGCTACTACAGATCTCTCTGCATGCAACTGCTGTTCAAATGGCAGCATGGTTGTGGGCTGAGATGTCCTGAGTTTCTCTAGCTTGCCGGAGGACTTGTAACCAAAAAACTCACAATGGAATTTCAGAATGACAGTGGTTACCTGAGTGTTGCAAATATTTGTGTGAGAGGGATAAATCTCAATGCTGGAGAAGAGACCACAGCAAATGAGATGAGCAGAAGTACTGCTGCTGATCTTGGCCAGGACCAGAAGCTTTACTAGGCAAATTGCCATTGTCAGTGGGCAGTGAGGGAAATCCCAAGACATCTGGAGGCATGCTGAAGTGCTTCTGGAGGAGAAAGATTGACAGGTGGACTTAAGGGCAGTGCACTTGTAAGAGCTCCTGAGCAGAGAGAAACTCAGAAGTTGAACCTGGTGTAGGGATATGAGGTGAGATAGGCACCTTTGTTCTGTAAATCCCTAGCTCCCCTTACCTCCATCCTCAACACCTGCAGCAGGGAGCCTCTGGAAGCCGTCATTTTACATTATCTATATGCGTAGGCTGTTTCAGGCAAAGCACCAGAAATCCATCAAAAAAAAAGAACAAGAAAAAAGGGAATAGTAAAGCATCTTCAAACTGCTCCAAGAGCTGCCTCTGCAGTGGATACAGTTTTTAGCAGCACAAATCACTGCATTGCAAAATGCAAAGCAAACCGGGAAGCACCTGAGTACTGAAATAAACTCTGAAATGCAAAATAAATCCTTGCAAGAAGCTCAGCAACAGCTCATTTAGTTCTCAGGTTGGTGGTGCTTGGGTTTTGGTTTTATTTTTTTGGTTTTGGAGAAGGAATGAAACAAGATTTAAGCACTAAAAACCTTGAAGTAGACTTTCCCCACTATGAGAGTTCTTTTGCAGCAATCTACTGAAGTCTGGTAGGAAGATTTTGATGTAAAAAGAGGGAATAACTGTTTGAGGCTGTTTGAATCAGCTGGGAGATTGAGCGGTGCAATATATCTCTTGACATGGAGTTGCAAACAATTCTCAGGGCCTTTGTCCCTTTTATGCCCTGGTACCACCTTGGACTCGTCTTCAGTGGGTGTTTCAGTCCTCTCTGCCCACAGTTTAATCTAACCCATCACAGGAGCATTTGTCATCTCTGAGGTCAGTACCAGAGCACAGCAGCCCACAGTGCGTGGATCAAGCTTTTGCCTGTCCAGAGCCACTGTGACTCAAGATAGTTGCCAGCCAGATTGTCTCATTTATCTGCCTGTGCACTTACTCCAAGGTATTTGGCAGGTCACAATGGACTTGAAAGCTCACCTATCTTCTGCTCTTGGCATGGTGATGTTGGAGTATCTAATGTGACTCACTTCATTTTATTCTTGAGGTTGATATGGTCCTCTTCTGGAGATTTTTCATTTTTATGGCTTCTTGTCTGCTAAGCCCTTATATTCTCTTTATTGGTGTCCCAAACCTGTGATGGACACTGTGACCTGAAAGAAGAGGCTGTATAGCTTTCTTTAGAGCTTCAAGGATGTGTCTTGCAGAAATGAGGCACCAGAAGACCAAGTCTGGATGGAATGCAAAAAGATAAATGCAAACTGCTGGCTTTATCTCATGATGAAAAGATATGGGAGTACCTTTTAGAAATACTGTTACAGCTTGATAGTATAACTTTGTAAAAGTGATGATTTAGTTATTCTGGCCTTCAAAATGGATCACCCTGCCCTGCCTTCTTACCCAAGTAAGAATTGTAAAATTCTTAAGCTGTTGAGAAATACAGTTGCAGCTCAGGTCAGTGGCAAGCAGAAGGAAATGGATAGGATTGTCCATGTATCTGACTGTTGAGCATTGCCAGCCAACCAGCCTGAACTTATTGTCTGTGATGCTTTAAGTTTTTAGCTTTTATACTTTTCAGATCCTGTGCTGCACTAGTGTGTAACTCTGAACTCCATACGGAGTGCTAGTAAGCTCTCTTCACATTTTGGATTGTTTTATCTGACCTTCTGGGCCTGAGAACCTAGGACACCTGCCTCAGGCCTTGAAAATATAAGAGTATAGAGAAGTGAATCAGGAGGGAGCAAACTGGGGGA
>VZUA01078142.1:34670-52512 GCA_013401035.1 Horornis vulcanius | reverse complement strand
TTGTCCATCTTGGGTGTAGCCTCTGCAAGGCTTTTGCACTCTTCAAGGTGTATACTTTGAAGGCCTTTTAATAAATACTTACTTTGTTANTTCAGCCTTTTTATAACAAGCTGCACTAAAAAGGCACATTATTGGTCCATACGATTGACACCTCTTTCCATTGGTTAAGTAACAGAAATAGCAACACCTGGGAGAGAGGTTGTTATGGGAAAGAAATGTTGTTTACATTAAGTTGTTTTGGAAAAAGGAAAACTGTTGAAAGGTTTCCCTTGAGAAGAGCTAGCAATTCTCAGGCTCAGAAATATTGAGACCACAAGTGACCATTGTCCATCTTGGGTGTAGCCTCTGCAAGGCTTTTGCACTCTTCAAGGTGTATACTTTGAAGGCCTTTTAATAAATACTTACTTTGTTATCTAACTCTGTCTAGCCTCTGTTCTAGGTAGCCACTCCAAGGCATCATCTGAACCTCAGTCCTCTGCTGCCCCTTTGATATCATTTTCCATCTTACTGGGGAATTTTTTTTGTGCAAGATTGAGATGTCACATGCACCAGCATCCTTATAGCTCATCACACACAGGTAGCTACAGTACTGTCAGCTTTCATTTGCCATCAGCATAATTTACTTCTTGGGTTCCTTTTTTCTATTTCCCCAACACTTCATTATAAGCAGATGGTTGGAGGCTCTCCTTTTTAGAAGCTGCAAGTGAAAATGCTGTTAGATGGGGTTTGTTTGCCTAATTTTGCCTGTCTGCCCCCTTCCTCATTGTGGAAGGGAAGCCAGTGGTTTGTCTCCTTTTGCCCCATCCAGATACCTGGCATATCCATGGGCAGCATGTTTGCAGGGGCTGCTTTCCCCTTTGGCTGTGAAAGGGAGCTGGGCCGACCACCTGAGGTGGAAACACCCTCACTGCCAAGCCCAGAGCTGCAGCCAGCTGTGGTTGGTAGTAAGTGATGGATGGAACAAATAGGCACAAGCCCTCTGTAAGACTAATGTGTTTTAATGAGGCAGGTGAAGACATCCAGAGAGGCTGGGTGTCTCCAGCCAGGAATCCCCTTTGCTGACTTTGAGACAGGAGGGAATGGAACCAGAGATTTGGATAAAAGTGAAATTTGAGTTGTTCTTCAGTGGAGGTTGTGATTAGTGATTCAGATATGCCAGTCAGTCCATAAATCTTAACCTTCCTTACCAAGTCCTCAGAGATCTCACTTTTAAAGCAGAAGGCCTGTGATGGTGGCTAAGGGCAGAGAGAAAGAAATGATGGAAACATTTGGTGTCCCAAGTTGGAGCAGTGTCTTGGCTGACTGGCAGATTGCCTCTTTCATCTTTGTTGGCCTACTCAAAAGACCAACAAGTTGGTGTAAATCCCTGCTGTGCTGACTTGTAATGATCTTCATTTAGGGTAGTCCCTTCTGCCCATGTTTCCTCCAGCATGCTGCAGGCAGCAGTTTAATAGAAATAAAAATTGATTAGTGTGGTCCCTTGTGAATCTTTCAGGGGTTTGGCAGCAACTGCAAATAATGTGTGTGCAGCTGTTTAGTGAAGGGGTGAGATGGCTCTTATTCCTCTTAAAAATTGATCAGTGCTATTCCTGGGTATTGATCTGAGCCTCCTGGACAGAAGAGGAGCCAGCCCTGTCCAAGGGCACATGGATGGAACTTATTGAGGAGGCTGGGAAAACAGCTCACTGTCTGGGACAAGAAGTTTATTCTTGGTCCCATCTTGTATTTTAACCTTTTTTCTCTAACAGCTTTCCCTACAGTCATGCTTACAGGTTTAGGTTATGGGAGTCCCCGCTGTTTAGCACCTGGTGGAAGCTGTAAATGGCACTGTGGCTGAGCAGTTCTAGCACATGTCAATGTTTTGTAGTTACTTAGCGAAAGCATACAGTGCATCTCCCAGGCATAATACCCACTGTAGTGGATGCAGGCAGGCTGACACTGCACCAAGGAGCTTTTCTTTAGCTCATTCCAGTATTATATTCAGTGGGTTTGTGATAAATGGATTTGTTATTGGCTGATTGGGAAAAGCAGTGTGTCCACAGGTGGCTCCAGTTCTTGTCACCCTTTTTTGTTGTTCTTCATCCACAGAAGTTCCTGTGCTTTGCTAGTTCCCCCTCAGCTACAGCAGAATGTATCTTTGCTATTAAATGAGATGGGCAGGCAAGCTCTGGTGAGGTGATGATGACCTTGCCTGAGGAAGAAATGTGCCCACAAAGCAGAACCAGTCTCTCTTCACTGGTATATGGCATCAAATGCTATCATACAGCTCATCTTGTCAGCAGGAGGTCAGAAGGGATGCCCAGTAAACAGCCACCTCTGTCATGTGTTTCCCTTCCCTTTCCTCTCCTGAAAGCTGAGCTTGGCTTTTCCTTTGTAATAAAAGCTGATTAGGGCAACCAAGATATCAGGGAGGGTTTTCAAATCGAGGTTGTTTGGGATATAGCCAGTAGGTCTCATATTATACATTCCATTTGCTGAGCACATGGAGGCTGCAGAACCTCTCCTCTCAAGAAGTGCTGGCTTTTGGGAACCTTTAGCTGGATGCTTATCCCAGGCAGTGCCAGCTGAGTCAGGGACTGACCCTAAAACACTGTGTGCAATAGCAGTGTGATCTCTTCATTTTATGTTGGAAATCTGTGACCAAGCACTGAAAAGTAGTGGAGTTTGGGCTGGTGGGTTGTTGCTATTGTTGTTGGNTTTTTTTTTTTTTTTTTTTTTTTTTTTTGTTCAGTTGTTTTTGTTTTTTAGCTTGTAATCCATAGCTTTAATCCACCTTGAAATGAAGAGTGAATACATTTCTGTGGTCTTTATGCCCCAGGGAAGTCTGTGTGTGAAAGGACAAGGTTGGAGAGCTCAGGAGTTTGTTGCATGAGATTAGCTGGGAGGCAGGTAGGAACCTTTTTTATTCTTTTGAATATACTTTTTATTCTTTTGAATATACTGAGTATACTGAGTCTCTGTAAGGGTAGTAGGCTTGTCTGTGTTAGTATATTTTCAGGGAAATATATCTGAAAGTGGACCCATCCATGAGGAGAAATAAGCTCTGTCATGTACTGGCTGCTTCGCTATGGTCAGTAGCAGGAGGATCACAATTTTTACTGCTGTGCTGGCTCTAACAAAATTTATGTTGCCTCTCCTCATGGATGCCCCATCAATGACCTGGATGCTGTGGTGCTGTACATTTTGCCTGGTAAGTTTTGCTCCTAAATCCTAGGAAGTGTCCTGGGCTATAATGTTTCAGAGTTCACTGGTGGAGGTGCCCTCTCTGCACGGGTGGGGCTGGGGGATTTGGCATGTGAGTGCCCAGCCCTGGGTTTGGCTTGGTGCATGTGTTGATGCCTGGCATTTATTAAGGGCTTGTCCTTCAGCCCTGTGGCACTGAATCCTTTCTGAAGGGATTAATGTGGGAGGAAGGGATGCCTTTGGTCTTGTGATTCAGATTTGTTGTTCTGAGCCAACAGCAGAAAAACCTCATTGGAGGAAGCAAGACTGGGATAGAATTTGCTACCAGAATGTTCACTTTGCAGTCAAGATTAGCTGTTGAGGAAAGTGCAAGCCAAATGTCCCAGGATAAATGACCCAGTAATGGATCCTGCTGAAGGGGTAGCAGCCTTGAAGGGACAGTCAGTTCTGGTGCATCCCATCCTTAGTATGGCATGGAAGCAGTTTTTCATTGCTGTTTGGTACCTCCTGCAGAAGACTGCAGCAAACTATTACTTGCTATTCTCTTGGAGGTTTCATGACTGTTAATAATTAAATTCCCTCTTTTCAGGTTTTTTTTTTGGAAGTAGTGTTTTTGGTTTTCAAGTTCTGTTGGAGTCTTTTGTGCAAATCTCAATCCCTTGCCACCTTCACATCCTTTCGAAGATTATTTAATAACGTACAAATATCTGCCCAGAACAGGGCTGCTGGCTTTTGGGTGATGACTGTATTAGCTGTGCTGCTGACAGCTCCTTGCATTTTGTGCTGGAGGATCACTTAAACAATGAAATAAGCCTCTGGGGAAAGAGGTAGGAAGGCTGTTTGATATTTAAGGCTTGATTGCACAAGGAGGGCATGAAAAAAATCTAGCCCCTTGGGAAGGTGCCAGGCACGAGGCCCACACAGAAAAGGATGCTGGAGATGCCTGGGTCATGTGCTGGCTGCCCCCATCACTCTGTGGGGTGCCTTTGCAATGACTGTGAGCACAACCCCTGGGCGACACTGCGGGAATGAAATTGCTGTGAATTGCAGCAGTCTGGGCCTCTGCTTGTGGCTTGCCAGGATTTCCTGAAAGATTTGCTTTACCAAATCAGGCTTCTGGGGTGTTAAACATAACAACCCATGGTAGGTGGTATCTGAAATAGCTAATCTAGTTATGTCAAGATACATATTGTGTCCATCTGTTGAATCTCTTATTTGGACCAGTGGGTGATGGTCACTCCATACCAGGAAACATTTCAGAATTAGTGAGTATTCAGAGGATGGAAGAAGAATTAATGACATACTAAAGCTTTTCTGATGTGAAAGAAAGAAAAGACAGGGAACCTCCCCTAAAAAGGAGATAAAGAAGAAAAGATACCAGTAAATGTGTACTACAATGGCCAGTCTGGGGAAAAACAAGTTGGAGTGTTCTATTCCATTCTATTAGTTATTCTATTTTTGGTCCCTTGTTTCCGTTCTTGATGCCCATGAGCTGAGATATGACACTACACAGAGCTGCCACCAGCCTGTTCAGTGCGGTGCATCATCCCCTGCTATTTAGGGGTGAGCTGTTTGCAGTAACAGAGATGCTAAGAAATGGCATTGCTATATATGGCAACAGAGCATTTGTGTGCTCAGTGTAATCTTTGTCTTTCCCCTTTTAATGATATCTGTAACGAGGAAGGAAACATAGTGCTTTTTGTTCCAGATAGGGAAGAAGGCCTGGATAGCTTCCTCCATCAGCAGCATGAAAGGCCTTCAACCTTCGGAGCCTGATAAAACTTTCATGAAAATCAGTAAAATGGCTTTAGGTAATAGACATGTGATAGCAAGTCAAGCCTGACCTCGTGGCTGAGAGGTTCACACAATGTTCAGTCCATTGAACTGATCCATGCCTGGGCCCATGTCTCGCTCATCCCTTAGATCACCCACAGGCAGAAAACAACTTCTGTGCTCTTTGTTTTCCCTACTTAGGTAGGACTTTTTTTTTCTGCATGAAGTTAAGTGAATCTTCTTCTAGGAGAGAAAAAGACATCTGGATAAATAAGGAGTGTGCTGCAAACCAAACATTATTGGGAGTACCTTCCTAGGAGTGGCAGGTTTGTCATTACTGAGTGTTTGGATTGACAAAAGAGCCAGCTATTGAGCCATGCTGTGTGTGGCTGAAAAGTGCATCATGGCTGCTCTCTTTCTGCACACCTGACCTTACACAGTGATAGTGTGGCCATAGACAGAAATAATATTTTAATGGTAAATTAACTTCAAAATTTCCAGGTACTAGTTTTACTGTAAATGATAAAATAATAATAATAAAAAAACAACCTCATAGAAAAGTAAATATGGAAGCATGTCTTATAATGTAAATATGTGTGTGTAAATACTAGAATTCAGGCATTCATTATGTTTAAACTGAATTGAATCTATCCAGCATGCTGAGTCTAATTTCCACCATTGCTTACTTCCCAGTATTTCTGCTGTCCTATTACCAAAAAGTTTTTCAAAGCAGTGGGATGCATCTTATATGTAGGATGTGGGGAGTTGGAGAGATTTGTCCAGGTAGCAAAGCTAGTAGACCATATGGCCTTACTTGCAGGGATGAGAGGCTCCCTTTACACCCAGAAGCTTTACAGCTTCTGGGATTTTTGTGCAAGGAGGTTTTGCTGTTTTTATGATCTGGGGGCAGGTTTTGGCTGGAGTAGTTTGAGGTGGTGTGGAAACTCATTCTTTTCTAAACTGCTGTTTTCAGGCTGTGACTTTTCTTTTTCTTCCCTTCTACAGAGCTTGGGCATGTCTCCTCACTGAAATAAAAGGTGATCTTGAAACTTTATGGCGGGCTCATAACTTCTCAGAGTATGACTTCTATAATAGTCATCAAAGCGCTAAGGAAACTGTGGGAGCTTCACTTTAACTCCTACTAGTCACTGAACTTTAATCCTAGTTTTACAGCAGTATAAGAAGTGTCATTAAGCTGATCATAAATCAGTTGGTTTGCTGGGAAAGCTGTTAGGACAGTTTTGGTCCTACAGAAGAGGTGCTTGGTTTGTGATGACAAGTTTAAATGCAGCTGTGAAAAAAGAACCCAGTGCAGTGCAAAAACCTATTGGTATTGGCTGGGAGGGGTCAGTTCTGGCAAACCTGGAGCAGAAAAGAAGGAATTTAATCAAAGTGGATGTGTTTATGAATCTTTGGGCTTTTCTGTTTCTGAGTGTCTCTGGGGTGACTTCTGCCAGGAGCAGGGTAAATCACCTAGTGCTGCCTGCATGGAGCAGTGTGCTTCAGTGGCCACTTGATTTTTCCATGTACAGAACTGCATTTCTACCCTCGTATTACTCTGCTCTACAGAATGTTTCAGGTGCATGCTGAAGATGTGCAGGGTTCACCACATCTCCTGGAGCCACAGCTGCAGGACTGAGCAGTGCTGTGCAACTTCCCTGCAACAGGACTGTTTTATCTGTCACCTGTGTGTGAACCCTTTAGTACTGAAAATTTCAGTGCTAAAAGCTACCAATTAGACAAATGGTGTGTTCATAGCCGGGAACTAATTTGAAGTAGACGATTTTATGTTCACAAATTCACAGCCTTTTTAAATTGTCATAACAAATACCAGTGTTCCCTCTATTCAGCCTTCTGCTGTATAGGGGATGATTTTTTACCTGCAGCCTGAGTGCCTGGCCCAGAAACGGCAGCTGCTTGCTGGGTTCTGTTGGGCAAATGTGTTTGAAGATCATGAATTAAGTAAATCATATGTGGATTAAAATAACATGCCAACTTCAGGATGTGGAGGAAAAGGAGGGTTTTGGGTTTTTTTTTTGTCACAGCTCAAGTCTATTAGACAGGGCTGCTGGAGAGCTAGGCACTTTGCTTTCATCTCAGAAGTTCATCTTTCTCTGTGCCAGAGTTACTCTGCTTCATTTAAAATGGGTCTTCAAATCGGTTTTTGCTAAATTGCTGCAAAATCCTGTGTGGATGCTCTTCAGTTGATTTAATCTTGGTTTATGTTGATTTAGTTTCTTGCCAACTTTTGCTAAATCCATTTGAGACAGAGTTAAATCAACTTATGAGTGTCCTTGCAATTTAATTAAATCGACTGATGTAGCTAATGTAACTGATTGTAATTAAATGCAAGCAGCTTTTATATAAAGACAAGCCCTGAGGGCGTTCAGGAAATCCCATCTCATGTTCCCATTAGCCCCTACAAGGAGTTTGCTCAGAGTTTACTGTCTCTGCCTCTGATCCTTGTCCCAGAGCAGAACTTTGCTGTGTTGGGCTGTGCCTTGCTTTTACAATGAGCTCCATCCCCGGTGGCTCAGCCTCATGGCTCTGCCCCACTGCTGCCATCCCTTCTTTGGGTGACCATGTGCCCACAGCCTGGTGGAGAATGGCACTGGCATGCCTGCTGCCCTAGATAAATAATGACCTGCTCAGGTGGTGGTCACTATGAAGTCACTATTATGAAGTCAGTCATTATGAATTCCATCATTCTGAATACTTCTGCCTAGAAATGCATTTCTTTTTCTTGTGGGCTCAAACTGGAGGCAGTGGTCTGTAATGATGTAATCTTCCAAAAAGCATCCAGGTCCCATGCCCCAAGGGCTGTTTGTTTCTCTCCAGCAAGGAGTCTTGCCATTTAAAGGCGCAAAGATCCTGTGTTAATGTGAATTTCTCTGGTTTTCAATGATAGCAGAAAGGACCAGATGGGAGAGCAGCCAGAGCAGGCTGTAGCATCCTTTTCCCCCCAACCCTGGTGGGGAGAAAGTCCATTGCGTGGACTAGCTGCAGTGACAGCAGCAAAGGCAAAGACAAGGAGTATCCCTCTTCTTCCACCCCCTGCTGCTAATGTCCCCAAAAGTCTGGGTAGCAGAGAATGAGCAAGGGCACCATTTATGACCACACAAGCTTTTAACTTTTCGTTTTGTTTTGGTTTTTTTTCCTGCTCTCTTTCTAGCTCAGTTCACATATTAAGAAAATATTAATAGCCTCTGATGACAGTTTCATGCTCTGTTTACATCCTTCCTAATTGAAGCACTCTCTCAATGAGCTGAGGTACCATGTGCAGATGTGCCACTCAGTGACAAACCCACAGGGACTTGTGGAGCTGTTCATGCCCTGGTATTCAAGGCTGATCCCATGAGCCCCTAAAAAGAGGTTGCTCACAGTTTACTATCTCTGCTTCTGATCTTTGTCTTTAAGGGACTTCAGAAATGATCTTTGGGCCCTGAGGACCCAGACTGGGCTCTCACACTGCCTCTGCTGCCAGTTACATGTGTGATGGAGATTCTTTTTTAAGGGGCATCAAAACTTTATGGGGTCTATCTTGCCAAGGGCTTCTAGGCTCCTTTTTTCCTCTGTCATCTATCTCTTCTTTCAGCCTGGAGCAACCCTGAATTTTTATTGTGCCCTATTCTCTCTTTGCACCTGTGTCATGTCTGCAGAAACAGTGGGAGAGTGGCACTCGGGCTTAGTGAGCTGAACAAGGTCATCGGTCCAAGAGGCAACAAGAGAGGAAAGTGACTAAGGAGAAACCCCTGTGCAGGGAGTTCTGAGGTGGATCCAAGGCTAAGGAATAGGAACTCAGATTAGGTGGTGAGGTGCGAGCTGGCAGAACTTCAAGAGCACCAATGGGAGGGGATTTGTGGACATAAAGGGAAGTGGCTGGCTTAAAAAACCCACAAAAACTTTGTGTGATTATTTGTAGAGGAATGTAGTAGACATGCCCGAACCACCTTTTCTAGGATGGAGCTACTGGTGGAAACTGAGGTCATCTTAAAAAAGCTGATTGTAAAATCTGTCTGAAGACTGGTAAGTTTCACATCTCAGAGCAGTGTGTCAAAAGAGACAGGGCAGCCTTTGGCTGACACATTTCAAAAAAGTGTTGGAAACAGTCCAGGCTGGATAGCTGAAGTGAAGTTGACGTCTTGCAGGATAGCTGAGGAAAACTGAGCAGGGAAGGGTTGAGCCAATGAACCAGCAGACTCGAGGCTACTGAAAGCCTTTGGGAGTGAGGGAGAGAAGGTACCCTGAAAGACACTGAAGGTATAAGTGAATATGATACAATCTTTCTCAATCTGTGGAAGTTGAGCAGGGAAAAAGAAGTCTTAAGGGACAGCCCAGATGTTGTTTGGATGTTAGGTCGAGCAGATAAAACAATTTGCACCTAAAAATAGATTTTGCTTCTGGAAATGCTATAGCAAAGAATGAGTGAATTTAAAACACTGAATTTTGTTCGTTTGTTAAAAATCCAATTTGGCGTGCTCTTCTCACATTTAAAATGCATTTAGATTTTCAATGAGTGAAAAAATTTAGGAAGTGATTTTGATTATTTTGATGCTGTTGAAAGAGAAATATTTGTGAAGTTAATGAAGGAGAGAAAAAAGGATATTTATAATGTTCTCAGCCCTCTCTCTAGCACCAGGGAGTGTTTTTGTACGTAAGGATCACAAGTATGTTGCCAAACACCGTCAAGGCAGAGGAAGGAAGCAGAGCAGAGATGGTGTGACATGAGAGGAGCGTATGCCACGTGCAGTATGTACCTGTGTGAGGTGTATGTAGCCACCTATATGCCAGTCAAAACTCCACTTAAATAATGAAAACAGCATGAGAATGCTACAAACATGGAAAAAGCAGGGGGGCTGCTGGTATGGGGATTTAGGGCAAAACCCTCTGCAGCAGGTTCAGCCCAGAGAAAAATAGGTAGGGAAAGAGGGAAGGGGGAATAAGAACCTCCAACAATGAGTGGAGAGCCTGCTGAATGTTAGTAGGAAACACATGGGTGTTACCTAGCTCCCTTAATTGAAACTTTTTTCATGTTTTGGAAGCTCAACTCCCTGAATTTTTTGTTGCTGTTTTGTTTAGCCAAAATCCCCTAGAAAACAAAGAACATCATTTTGCCACCAAAAGCCACACAAGGGAGTTTCCTTGGAATGTTGGGCCAAGATGTTTTTATGAGTGGGTGAAAGAAATTTTAAGNTTTTTTTTGTTTTTTTTTTTAGTTTAAAAAAGTCTTCACAGTACCCTTTTGTCAACACAAGTGCGTCTCTAATTACCTGGAAAACATAGTTCTAGCCTGCGGAGGAAAAGATCAGGGAAATCAGCAACTGCATTTTAAGGAGTGCACTCAATAGATATTTCCTATTTTAGCTGTGAAGATGTGGAGCAGAAAGGGGGAAAAGGATGAAGAGACTGGACTACAGAAAAAAAGAAATGAAGGGGAAAATGAGGAATAAAGTAACTACTGCTGGTGCAGTATTTGTTTTTTTATCCTACTGCATTTTCCAGCAGGAGTTCTCTGCTGGAATGGTTTTGAGGAGAGCGATAGGATGTGAGCTTTCCATACTGACATTAATGTAGTTAGCAACTCTGCATTTCATGAAGAGATGATTAAATGAAAGAAGTGAGTGAAATCACTAACACTGACCTGGCTGTGTGTGAACTGCTCACCTGCTGCTGGGTAGGAAACATTCAGTTTGAACCTGAGCTTTTTGTAAAAATTGTCTCGAGATATTGTTTTCAGATGTTTAATACAATGTATTTTATATTTTTTCTTTTGGTTGCAAATTAACCGGTTTGGTTTGGGAGGGACAGAGGGACTTGATAACCTGGAGATGGGATCCTGAGAGCAATGAGACCCATTTTCCTGCCATCATGTGTGGATTGCTAATGACAGCAAAGAAGGATAATGTGGAGTGTTAATAAGTATCTTACTCAGGGATTTCCAAGACAACAGGAATTCCCAAACAGGGCAGGAGATGGACCACAATTCACATACATGCACAAAGTGAGCGTACCCACTTGGGAAGGGAGCCATGTGGTCGTGCAAGACATATTGGGTGGGTTTTGAAATGTTTCATTTTGTAAATGAAATGTTTCATTTTTGTGTTTTTCAGGATCTCTTTCTGAGCCACACAGATCCTGCCGTAATCATCTTTGTGCTTTGCTGCTTGGTAGACTATGAAATGTACTTACAGTGCTGTCTCTGACCACAGAATCCCTCTGATTCTCACTAATATTTTTTATTATTAATTATTTTTTAACTTGACCTCTATGTTCCCTGTGGAGCAGGAGCAGATATATATTCTCAGCACCACTGTGACATTCTTGGGCAGTAACTTATTTCCTTTCTTTATGCTCCCAAGATCCATAAGACTGGTTTTAAAGTTAAAGCAAAAGCCATGGGAGATTTGTGCAGTCTCTTTAGGGGCAAGGTCCTCCTCCTCTGTAAAACAGGCTGCAGGATTCTGTTGGGTTTGATGGGGAATGAGCACTGTAGAAACTGAGGCACAGTCACTGTGTGAGTTCTGGTTGTTGGTGGTTTTGTGTGTTCTCTACTGCCAGAGTTGAACTTGTGGGATTTCTTCACAGAATGTGCTTAGAATATGGCTATAAGTAAAAAGCTTGTCTTTGCCCTAGCTCGTTTTAGAGCTGTGGAAGTCCCATCTGCCCTATGCACAGACCCTGCTCTTTAAAGCTGTGTTTTTGCTTTCAGTTAGACCATATTTTTATAGGTTTTATGTGTTTATATGTCCACTATATCACTAGTTTCTCTTATAGATTTCTAAGCTAGGAGACGCCCTCTCACACAGGGACCTTGTATTTCCTTGAGGTTATACGAAGATGTTTTGCAGAGTGGGTCTGATTAATGCAGCTCACTGGTAGAGGCTCATTAAGGACAAGGTTTGTTGTACAAATGTGCTCAAAATTCCCTTCCCAGACTGTGCAGTTTGAAAGGGAAATTGGCTGAATGTGGCCATTGCAGCATATCTGCAGCACTTCTCTGGAGAGATGCAGGTTTCTTGCAGCAGTACTGCTTCAGCAAGGTAATTTGGGAAAATCCAGAGCCTTGTGCATTGTGCTCACCCTGGTAAAGAAACCTGCATTGAGGAAAAATTGCCATAGCATGAAGACTCTTCTGGGAAAAAGGTATTCCCATGGCCTTGAAGTCAAATTTAATGACAACACATTAGCAAACCCAAGGGGACTGATTGGTTTGAACATCTTGGAGAATCTTTCCACACTGGAGCTAGGCTGCAGCTTGACAGTGGGGGGACTGTGTCCGTCATTAGGAGCTGTGAGGATCCTGCTGCCTGCCTTAACCAGGGTCTCCTGCTTCCCTGGCCCCAGGGTGGCAGGTGGGTGACTGCAGCAGCATTTCTCACCTCCCTGTGGAAATGAGAATCACCAGCAGCCACTGCAGCTGCTTTTTAAACTTCAGGCCTGAAGCTTGGCCATGAAGGATGGCTTCCCCCAGCTGAGGCTGCTGCCAAGGGAGGGTTAATTTTGCATCCCACAGTGGAACTGCTGTGATTTCTATCGGGAGTGTAATTGCTTTGGGGACAGGTGACCCTGCAGGACATGAGACACATGGAAGCAGCAGGCTGAGGTACAGAGGTGGGGGCTGCCAGGATGGTATTGCTCCCAGTCTATCACTCCAGCTCGGGTGCTGGGCAGCCTCACTCAGCTCACACCCTGGGCCCAGTAACACTAGGGAAAGGAGTTTCGTAGGATCTTCCAGTCCGTAGGTGCTTTATGTTGTTTGGCTTATTCTGCAGAGTCAATAGCTGTTAATTCCTAGCTGTTGGTGTAAAGTAAAACTTGCAGCACCACGTTTTTGTGGTTTTAGAGATTTGGTAGTACTATAAATTTTATATTTCTGTGCTTGTGATAGGAGGGAAGTGAAACCAAGGCACTGTTGTCCCTTAGGCTTTCCCTCTGTGACAGCAGGTCCTGTCTTGTTGACCCATGGAGAAAACCAAACCACTGAGTCACTTCTGGAACTATTGTATTTGGCTTGTGGTTTGTAGAATGGTTTTTAGGAACATGATAGCGCTTGGGTTTAGCAACTGTTTAAAGAATGTGCAGCTGTTTCTATTTCTCCATCCTCTCCAAACATTGCTGTTGCTCAGGATTTTGTATCAATCCACAAAGAGGTTGAAACAAAGCACAGTGAAGCAGGAATAAGTATAAGAATTAGCTGTGAGGTAACATAATTATTATTTGATAGGAGAGGAACTCACTTATGACCCAAATTAGAAATAAAATTAAAACAATTCTTCAAATGTGTTTTCTTTCTACGTTCCTCTGCTCCTCTAGGAGTTGAAATGAGAGTGGACATGACAAAATACTGAGTTGGATATAAAATATGGCTTTCTTTGCTGAGTCTGGCCATGCTATAATCTAACTGCTTGTGACTGAGCAGGGTTTGAAGGATCACAGGCCAGGGATTTTTGATTTGCTCTTTAAATAGATTCACATGTGAATGAACCATCCCTGTCTGTGTATCTCTCAACTGGTCTCTCCTGAAAGTTTGTATTTTTCTCAACACTCTGCTTCCTAGTCCATTCTTGGGCCAGAAAAAATTTTGTTTTTCTCAGTTTAAAAGACAAACCTTTTTGGCGTGACTGGGTTTTGCTGTGTGAGCAGTATTCCAAGTCCTTGCCTGCAGAACTTTAGCCAGCATGGCTCTGACACAGACTGGAGTCTTGACTCTGGGCTGCATGTGACAAACAGAGATGGTAACAAACCCTCTAAATAGAAAACTTTTCTGCTTACTCTTTGAAAGCTTCTTCAAGCCACCTTTTCCTTTTTTGAGGCTAATGAACTTCAGCCCTTGTTGACTAGCACATTGATTTCTAAATCCTATTGGAGAGGTCTTATGCAATGACTATATCTCTTGAGGCATGGAGGGCATTCCCAAGGGAACACCATCCTCTGGAGAAGGCCCCCGAGCACCAGCTTCCCTAGTTCATTGGACATGGCTTTTCTCTTAAAGTGGCCCTTGCAACATGCTCTGTCACACAGATAGTGTTCTGAATTTATTTTATTACTGTTTTATTGGTCCCTGGGAAGAAAAAAGGGAATTTCTGCAGGTCACAAGGAAGAGTGGAGGTGGTTAGCCACAGGAAGTACTCAGTGTGGTGTGGAGAATTTACTGCACAGAAGCACCTGTTTTTAATTAATCTTTTGAACCTATTTGGTTCTAGCAAACTAATTCCATTAACAGGCTAAGCAGAATAATGACAGGCACAGCTGCTATAATTCCTTGTTATGCTTCTAGTTAAAACAAAATCCTCTTTGCATCAAGAAACACTAATCGAATGTGTTCATTATGAAATCTTTGGTAGTTGGGCACATCCAAATGTTTCACATGTGTTTTCATAATTTTCCCCTCCCCACTATGTGAACAAAGTGTGTAAATGATGATGTGATTTCTCCCCAGAGAAACAGAGCTAATTGGTGCATTAATGTTCCTGAGATAAATCAAATTGAAATTCCCTGCTAGGCTTAGCTATAAGGTAGACTTTCATATTAGTTCTAATGTTATTTGGGATTATTTCAGTTGCCTTTTCAGCTTTGAGTTGGTGCCTCACTTACCAGCCAGACTGTGTACAAATGGTCAGTTGCTGTTTTCAGGGAACTCGAATGTGCTTGAATTATGGTCTCACTACTAGGAAAAAGATAGTGTCAAACCATCTAGCTCAGTTATCTGATCCCTACTAGTACAAAAGGATGGCCAGAGAAAAGGGGACAGTGTCAATGTGTACACTGAGTGCTCATTCTCTGTGTGCAGTCCTTCCCCTGCTTCTGCCTCACCGTCCTGGCTGGGTGTCCTGCTCCTTGAGAACTGGCTGCAAGCTGGTGATGCTCTATTGAATCCCACCTGTGATTTTAGCCTCCTCCCCATCCTTTACCTGTGAGTTCCACAGTGCTGCTGTAAACAGTGCAAGAATGACAGCCCTGCTTCATTTGGTTTAAATGATTTGTCTTTGTGTGTGCCCTAAATCACCAGGGTACCAGTGTCTCCAGCTAAAAGGCCAGATGCTTAGGGAGTAGGAGAATATTGTGGGGGCATGAATGATCAAGTGTGGAGTAGGCAAAATATGAAACCCAAGGAGGCAATAGGGGAATGCGGGTTCAGACCTGACACCATGATCTAGCACTCAACCTTTGAAGGAATGCTTCTTGCTTGTCATACTTGCCACGTGCCTGTGCAAGGGATGCGCTGTGTGCTGCTGCCCTTCAGAGATTCACAGCTTACCCTCGAGATCTGATGTTGCTAATTTCTAAAGTGCTAGTTTTCCAAACCGGATTTATCACTGAGAAACAGACGAGGTTTCATGGATTAGACTCAAATCATCCACCCTGAGAGACAGTGTAGAAGGAGGGGGTGCTGGCGAGGGGTCTGCAATTCTTCCCTGCTGGAGCAAGTGGGAAGCATAAACCAGGAGCGAGCCCAGGTTCTCTTCTGAACCTGAGACTGGGCACTGCCTTTTATCCATGCTGCAGTGTTATCACCCAAGTCCTTGCCTGTAAGTGGCCTTCTTCTGGAATGTCATATCTCACTTTATCACTGTGAGGAAGTTGTAATGCTTTCTGGTCTTGTTAGCAGCGGCACCATCTCCTGGTGTGCTGACTTCAGGTCTAGCTGGTGAAACATCCTGGCTCCCCGCTGTGAGGGTTGACTGGCTGATGCTAAGCTGTGGGGGTTTCATGTCCAAAAGCATCCTATCTTCAGATGGGATGCTCTTGTAAGCTGCTTCAGTTTCCTTGTGTTTTTTTTATAGTGCATGAAAGCCCAATAGAGCCCTGATGTGCACCTGGGGTCTCTTATCCTACAAACGTAAAGTAAAAAGGTATTGTTAAACTCCTGGGAAAAGCACTGGTTTGCTATGCTGTGGCTACAGCTGTTGTATGCCCTTAGGGACATGATACTGCTCTACCTGTGTGGGTTCTATTGCCTGCAGAGCTTATGTGGGGCAGCTTTTGCAGTCACAGTGAACAAGTTGGCTTTGGTTAGACTTACACTGTGAACAGACGTGAGGAAATGGGCTCTTGATTTTTTTGGAAATGTTTTCAGTGCAGCACAAGGGAAGGGAAGAGGGAAATCTAAGTCACTGAGATAATTTTGAAACTATCTGCCCCACTGTGAGATTTTGCTGAGTGATTTCAGAAGTGACATTCTGCACAGCTTATCAGCTTAGTTTAGGAAGAACTAGAAATTAGAGAGTGATGGAGGCCAACCTTCGGAGACCAGCTTTGTCAGAGAAGGCAGCTGCCAAGCAGAGATTTATGTGACTTGCACGTAGTGGAGCAAGGCTGTTGAAATCCTTATGGCTCCAGCTTGCAGTAGCTTGCTGCAGATAAACAAATGCACAACCCTCTGCTGACTGCGTCCATCCTCTTGCATAGGTGTGTGTTGGCAGGCACATAGACACAACCTCTGGGTAAGCACATCCATATCTCAACTTTCCCACCTGAGGTAGCTCCAAACCCTCTCCAGAAAGATAAACAGGAATGTGGATCAACCAGTGCTGTGATTGCTCCCCATCTGGGATTAGTTTCTGCTGTGTTAGTTAGGGAGAGGCAGGTGTCCAGGCTGAAAGTTGCCTGGCATTTGTGATGGCAGTGTCAGGAGGTGAGTGCAAGCAGCTGCAGCACCTGTGCAAAGGGAGTGTTGTACCCAGCTTGATCAGCCTTTAGGTCATGGGGCTGCATTCTTTCTATGGAGCATGTCTGTTGTTTTTCCTGTTGCTCTCACTCTGTCGGTGCAGATTGTGAGTTATGTGAGTGTTCAGCAGGTAGCAAAGGTGATATTCAATCTGCTTTTTTTATGGTTAACAATCCAGGGCCACTTTTCTCTAGAAAAAATCCAGGGTATCCAGTGGAGCTATGCCAGCAACATATTTGGCATGGAAGGCTGATTGGAAAATCTCTTTGCTTCTCTGTGAATAAACCCCTGACACCTCATTTCACTGAAATCCCCAGAGAGTAGTGTGCAGCTTCTTCCTATAAATACTGATCAAGGATGCTAAAAGCAGAAAGGCCATCCACTGCTAATTACAAAGCTATTTCTGCCAGGCTAGTAACAGATGATGTTTTATCTACTCTTTGCTTTCAAAACTCACTGTATTTGCATGAATTGATAACAATTTCTCCCTCTCAGCTTACACTGAATATGATGGCATGTGAACTATAGCTCCCAGAGTATATGGCATAAGCAGTACTCCAAAGACTCAGGAAAACACTGACAAACTAAGGAAACACCAATACAAAAGACCCCTAAATCCCATAGCAGCAAAGTAATAATCACTCTTAACATTTCAAGGCTTAATGCTTCAGCCATGGTATTTAATCGATAATTGAAATTGCAAGAGAAATGTAATGCTTGAAATTCATGCAGTTAATTTTATTGCTAGCACTTGTAATTTGAAAGTGATTCTGAAATCAATATGACTTTTTTTTTTTTTTTTGCACAGAACAGGAAAGCCTGGAGTAGGTTCAACCACAAACAGTTCAGTATTTAAGTGGGACCCATTGTTCCATGAGACATCAGGATTAATTCTATCCATTCTTCCCACCAGCTAAAAATAAGAGCTTCCCTACACCGTTTGGGCGCATTTAATGTGTGCGAGTTGTTTGAGATTATATCTCTCAAAGGCTTCAGATGCTACTCTCAGGTTTTCCCTCTGTCCCACAGATTGCTCTGGGTGCCAGTAGGGCTGTGGGAGAAGGGAGAGGCCAGAAGAAGGTTACAAAACTTCTCCCTGCCTAAATCCCATTCCTTCTCAATGAAACATGCTCCTGCACTGCTTTCCAAGCTCTATATCTCCACTGCTGCAGGCTCCAAATGAGATATTAATTAAGGCAGGAGTGTGCTGGGGTGGTT
>VZUA01078142.1:20940-33515 GCA_013401035.1 Horornis vulcanius | reverse complement strand
CTTTCTCATTCATTTGGCTTTGTTTTAATCTTTCTTGCTTCACCCTGAGCTCAGCTGAAGTACATCACAGGTTCTTCAGCTAATTAACACGATTACACCTGTCTGCATCACGTTCAGAGATTGAGTTAGAAGCTGTCAAGATCTCAATATACTGGAGTCTCATTACTGAGTCTCCAGTGCAGCCACATATAATGAAATTCAAACAGATCAGGTTAAATTAGATTAGCTAATAGAATTCTCATCTTCTGTGTTTAATGTAATTCTGAACAGTGACTCTTTAGTTTACTTACAAAATAAAGGTCTCTTTAAGTTGGATTTGACCTGACCCTGCAGGTCTGAACTGTTTAGACCTCTGAGAAGTTAATGTTCAGGATCTGAACTCTGTGGGCTTGTTTGGTTGGTGCCTTTTGGGGGGCTTTGTGCTAGGGGACCTGGAAGTAACTTGGTGCTGGGAGAGGAGGCTCTGCACTGCTCTTGGTTGGTGTTTATGGGGTGCCCCCAAGGGTACTTGCATGGTGGCTCTCTCCTGCCCTCAGGAGCTGTAGCTGTGATAGAAGTATATAGCAACTGCCTGTCCCACAGGTCCTGTACCTCAGTGCAGAAACAGAGGAGCCAGAAGAAATAGTGTTTTTTGCAACATATTTTAAAACGTTTGTTTTGTGTTATTAGCAGCTCAATCCTTTGTCCTGGTACTGAGAAAGAGGAAGGATGGAGCAGGCACTTGATAGCTAACTCCAATGGGTTGATGCTCTCATTTCAAAGTAGACAAATTTCTGGAAATACAGTAGTACTTGTTTCTTTGGCAAACTAGGAGGGAGAGGATATTATGAAATATTATTTTTTTATAGAGGCAATGTCTTGCACAGTCCCTTAGCAATGCCCAGCACAGGCAGCAAAAATAGCAGTGCCAAAGTGAGTTAGAGCAGCCTTCAAAGCTTGATGGGGAGCTGCAAGGTTGTGCTGAGCTGCAGAACTGCAAAGCTGCTGAAGTGTCTTTGCTGTGACCCCTTTTTGTAATCTGCAAGAAAACAAGCAAGATGTAATGGAAGATCTCTGCCTGTTTGTCACTGGCTTGGTGTGACAGCCTGTGCTGGTGGAAGATGCAGAATCTGAATATTCCCTGGGGATGGCAGGGTCCCTGTGCCTGCTGGGGGCTGTGCCGATTGAGGGTCCCTGGTATTGTGTAGCCGCTGCTAACCCTGGAGTGACACTGCATCTTGGTGGAGGGTCACCAGATCTTTGTGAAAATGGCAAAAGCTGCCTCTCTGTTTAACCAAAAGAGCAAATAGTGTGAGTTAGGAAAGGATTTGTGTCCTGGTATCCTCTTACCAACAGAGAGCTAAGGAGGCACACAACAGTTGGATAGAGCAGGAAAGAAACTCTATTTGTTGTATTTTTCTGTCTTTACAGAAGCTGCTTCACTTCTTGAACTCTGTCAGTGTGGCACCCTTTGCAAGAACTAAATTCACTTAATTTGCAATGGTACTGAGTGTGCATACTTGGTGTCACTGTCTGACAGCACAAGGGCTTTTGGGAAGTTGTTGGGGCTGTGTTCAACTTGGATCCCCACTTTTCCTGACTGTGTCATGTCTGCAGCCAGCACATCAGTGTTTATATTCCACTGTCATGATCAGAGTCCCACCATAATCACATGAAGCTTTTGATTCTCTTTCCTAGCTTCCATAAAACTGAACAAGTTTTGGCCAGAAAAAAAAGTAACTTCTGATCATACAGTGACACTCTTAAGGGCCTTAAGCTCCTCTCTGGGTGGTATTAATTTGGTAGCATCTGCTGAGGTCTCTGAGCAAAAGGTGTCCTCAATCCAATTTTCTTTTAAGAGGCTCTCCTTGCTGTGACATCTATGCTGTGTTCTCTGTGGGGTTGGTGGTTTGGTGGATATATTGTCCCTGTGCGTGTCTGCCTGCTCACCCAGGCTGATGCATTGTGTTCAAGGCACAATACACTTTTGTTGGTTATGGGATGCTGCTGGGACTGGAAGAAGTTATTCCTAGCAGGACTCCTCTCTCCTTCCTTAACACGCATGTCTTCTCAGCTGCAAATTGCATTGCCAGCATAATAGTTGTTTTCATTGCTTCACTGGGAGTAGTGAGGTTAAGATCTCAAGCAGCAGCTAAAATAGACACAAGCAAATAGCACAATAGCTTAATCCCCTGGAAATTACTCTTTTCAGTATGGAGTTATTTTTCTTTTTTATCTCCCCCCACTTTCTCTTAAAAGGCAGAATTACATTTTATTTACAGCTGGGCCCGGGACCTGTAGTTTGTTGCTTCTGCATGCAGAGTCACAGACTAATCATCTAGATACTCTTTTCCCAAGGGGAATTTCCTGGTTAGAAGGCCATGAGACCTTGGCAATGCAGGGTGGAGCAGTTCAACCCCAGTGTATCATCTTTCTTAAATCTGGCCCATTGCAAATAAGGTTCCTCAGTGGAGCAACATCTCTCTTGTCCTGCCTGTGGTGGAGCTGGGAACAAGTTCAAGTTGTCATTGCAGAGATGAGCAGCTTCCAACATACATAAATATCCACTCCTTCTCTGTTGATTCTACCGCTTTCCCTATAAACAGACTCACAGTCACTCTCCAAGTGAGCCATCTGGGTTTGACAGATGTCGCTGGCTTTTTCTGGACCCATTGTTAAATGGGAAAAAGGGAGGGAATATTCTGAATTGAAGGAAATAGCTTCTGATGGCAGTCTGCAATTTCATGGGCTGGGAGATGAGCTGCCCTTCTTTCCTTCAATTGCCATCATCTTCATTGATTGAAATCTGCATTTGCAGCCTGGGAAAAAATCACTTCTTGCAGAGTGTCCTGGGGTTGTCACTTTTTGGGGAAGGAAGTTTTGGTGTACTTTTACTCTTGATGCAGAGCTAGTGGGCTTTTTTGTACTTCAGAGAGGTGAAACATCGGTTTCTGAAACTGTATAGTGAGGTCTATAAAGCTCTGATCTGGGACTAAACTCCCATAATCTGGATGCCTTTTATCCATCCTGATCCCAACACTTGGCAGATGCTGGTACAAGGTAAAGGCCCCCTCCTCTCAGTCTGAGATCTACATGTACTTGTACATTCTTGAACCCTCTTTGTATCATGATATTTGCTTCCTAGTGTAGAAAGAGCTCCATGTCTGATCATTTCTGACAAACTGTAAAGTTAGTAAAGTTGACATTATGGCTAAATACCAACATCAAATATGAACATTCAATGCCTTTATTTTTTTAATTGTTGATGAAAGCAAGTGAAATACATCAACTTTCTGAAAGTGATGATATTGAAAATAGAAGGGGAGGTGTGTAAGAAGTGGTAAGGGTCATACATCAGAGGTGAATTTCAAGGAATTTATCCAATGTGAGTCGGTCAGGAGATGCTTTGCTTGTCCTTTCTAATGTGTGTGGGGGTGAAGTTCCAAGCTATGGTGTACACACGCACGTGTATACACACACACAGAGGTGCCACGCTCATGCTTCTGCTGGTGGTGGTTGTGAGGCATCTGGCACAGAAGACAATGTGCAGTTGTGGGCTGAACATGGACATGTGAACATGCAAATTATCATAATACTTCAGTGAGAGCAAAGTCTGAAGGGCACATTTAGGACAACTTTGCTAAAAGTGCAGATTTCATGCTTGCTTTTAGAGTTAATTCAATTAGTTTCAAATAGTAGGAGAGAAGCAGCGGGAGCACTGCAGTTACTCAATCCTGCACATGTGGGAGCGCAACAAGTGTGAAACTGTCAGAGATAGAAGTTTGCTAAAGGAATCTGTAAATACTGAAACCTTGTTTCCTCCTCTGCATTATCTTCCCCCAGAGATGTAATAACGGGTGATACTACGTAACCTATGTTCAACTCTGAACCCTGGATCCTTGCCAGCCTGTTGGAGAAAGTGTGTGAAAAGTCTTTGTATAGGTTGCCGTTGTGCTCCCGGATTTGACACCAACTGTTTCTCCCAGCTGTTGTGTGTTACTGCTATGGAAGTGTTTCTATTTTGTCAGCTTCAGATGTGTTTCTAACACAAAGGTTCCTGCAATGCACTGTAAACGTTTCTGAAAAGATTTTGTCCCTATTGTGTATCCTGTAGTGAAATGTTTTCTTGCAAATATGTCTGGAATGGAGCTCTGAGTTCATGCTTTTATGTGACTCCAGAGAAAAATGGCAATTTCTATAGAAGGATTTGACTGTACAATAATTGTAAGGGAAAACAAACAGAAATTAAATGGCCAGCATTTTCTATCAACAGATGTTTTCTCGAGTTAAAAACAATTTGTTCAAATGATTTGCATTTAAGCTGGAATTTGGGACATGCACAGAACTTCAAGTACCTTTCCCCACCCATCTGCCCCTTCTGTTCTTTGTGGCATCCATGAGCCTTTTCTGTAGGAGCAGCAGAAACATCAGTTCACTGTGTGGCCACACTGGTGAGCTACCACAGCTCCCTTAGGTATGGTAGAGTTCTGGTTGTTTTCTTCCTCTCCCTGTTGGACTCTGTCCTGGAGATGTTTTATCAGCACTAGATTCTTCTTGTGATTTCCTTGTTCCTGTCCTGGGGTGATGGTGCCTCGTATCCCAAATCGTGCAGCTTTGGAGTTTTTGTTGTGTCTAGTGGCGGTGCCCTTTCCTCCCTCCCTCTCTGTGGGCTGCTGCCGCTGTGCTCTCTCACTTTCGGCCGCTGCTCTGGCTGCTGCTGCTGGCTTTTGCTGCTGCTGCTTTCAGCTTTTGCTTTTGCTGGCTGCTTGCTGCCATTTTTTCTGCGTTTTTTTCTTTTCTCTTCCTTTTTTCCCCGTCCCCAAAGATCATTGGACCGGCTCTGGACCTGACCTGGGAACGTGAGCCTGCAGGAGAAGCTCAGCACCCTCCCCTCACAGCGACTGCCTGAGTATCATCTGGGGCTGGTATTCTTCCCTGTGTTGGGGAGTGTTTTTTTTTTTTCTCTTGTTGTTGTTTGTTAATAAACAAGTTTTTTCCACTTTTCCTCCGAGGAATTCCTTCCTGAACCCAGGGTTGGGGGGAAGGGGTGGTGGAGGTTTGTCCCCTAGGGGACTCCTTGTGGAAATTTTTCCCTAATTTGTCCTAAACCAGGACAGTTCCTCACCTACGTCCCCTTCTCTCTCCAGCCCCACTGCTGTGCTCCTTTTATTTTTCATAGCTTGTTGTGATGTGCATTCAGGAATAATCCTGAAGTGCTTTGTCCTACTGAGTGCTGGGGCTCAGTCTGGGACATTTGCAGAACTGGCAGTTCCTTTCCAAGAACTGAGCCTGAAGGATCTTGTATTAGGGTGAAACAGGCAAAACTGGGGAACACAGAAGGTTGTGGAGTCAAAAATTCAATACCCAGACTGGACGGCATGGAGTCTGTAGTGCTGATAGTGTGAGCGGTATTGGCTCAATGCATTCATTTTGCCCATGAAGATCAACTTGTTGGAGGTGCCTGAAGGCAGGGCTTTTACTGGCTGTGCTGCAGAAGTGAATGTTAACGTGAAGTCTGGGATTTCCAGTGGGCTCCATGGAAATGACATACTTAAATCACTGTAAATGGTGGCATTTAGTTCCCTCCGGGGATACTTGGAAAGTCATACCCTGCAAATGCGAATTGATTACAGTTTTGTGAAGAGAAGTGTGATAAAGGGGTTTGAAAAGCTCAGTGAGGGATGGGAGGCCTCTGCAGAAAGGGATCTGTGCGCTTAGGAGCTGAAATGCTGTCTGAATCTGCAACTGGATGAATTGGATTTGTTTCAGGGGTCAGTGCCCAAACAAATATTTTCAATAAGACATTCATAAGCCTTTATTAAACCTACACTGAGGCCACCCTGTACTGTCTGAGACAGTGAAAGGAAAGAGACTCAAGATAAAAGGTTTGCAAGTTATGTTTGGGCAAGGGTTTTTTGGCCTTACATAAAGGGAAAATGACTCCAGGTGGCATCTGTGGGATGACAAAAGAGACACTTGGGACATAATTTTTCCTTTTGCATGAATTTTCAAAACACCTGAAGCTAGAAAAGCTTTGGCCTCAGTAGTGTCCCATGAAACTCAGAATTTGCTTTCAAGTGAAAACAGCTGCAAACATACACGGAGCAGGGGAGCACAAAATGCTGCTTTGAAGAAGTTAACAAGCATGTGGAGGAGAGTGCTCCATTGGTAAAACCTGCTTGGATTTTTTCAAAGACAATAATTCAGGTTCCTTGCAGAAGATGTTTAAGGAAATGAAGCAGCAGTGGGAAAGAGGGAGAATGCATTTTCCTGGTGGAGAGAAGTCACCAGCAGAATACTGCAAGGTCTCATGCTGAGACCTTGTATCTTTCAAATATTAATCAGAGACTTGAAAAAGGAACAAAAAAGAAAGTAAGTTTTGGCAGCACAGCAAACTATTTGAGGTGGTAAAGACAGGCAAAGTGCAAGGATGTGCAGAAGGATATTCTGAAACAGAACGATGGGATGCTAAAAAGACAGATGAATTTCAGGGTAGGAATATGCGAAATGATGCACATAAAGTACTTCTGCAGGTACATAAGGTAATGAGCTGAGATGCCAACAGGTTCTGGGGGCTTGAGGTTCTGGGTTATAAAGTAGAGCTCGGTGGTAGTATTGACTCAGTGCTCAGCATTGATCAAAACCAAAATGAACATTAGAAGTAATTGGCAAAGGCAGTGAGAAGAAAACATGCTGCAGCTGTGTAAGCTTGTGTTTGCACTCCCTCCTGTTCTTTATCTCCTGGCTCTGGAACAAACCAAGAGAACTGGAAAGAGGCTCACAGCAGAGTTAAATCAGATGTATTGGATTGTTTTTCTACCAGGTATTTTCAAAGAAACCAGGGTTCCTTATGCTATGAAAGAGAATGGCTAAGGTGAAATACAGCAGCAGTCTGTAAAAACCATCACAGATGGCGAAGGTAAATAGGGAGCGGTTTCTGGTGGTTCATCTCCATCAGGTGAAGCACAAGATTGCAAGTGGGGGAGTGCAGTTGTAGCAGAGCATGTGCAATAGAGTTCTAATCATGGGTGCTGTGGCCTTTTTGTAAATGTCTAGGAAGCCTTTAATGAACGATTGAGTGTTGGATCAGCAAAAAGATATCCTGGGAGAGAAAATGGTGAGTGCATGACTGGAGACATTGATTTGATTTCTGTGTACCAAAGTAGGGTGGTAATTCATGCCTTTACCTGGCTGGTGTGTACTGAAATTGCAATGCTGCTGTTCAGCCCATGGCTGTCTGGCTGTTGTGGCATAGGTGCCATTTGGCAACATGTGCCATTCCTGTGGCTTGGTTTGAGACTGGAACTTCAGCCCAATGGAGCACGAAGGTCCTGGGAGAAGCATTCCTTGAGAGACCTTGGTGTCTTGCAGACCCAGCTTGTTGTGGGAGATAACTAGCTCCACCAACCTTGTTGAAATCTGTTCAGAGTGGGGCTGCGAGGCAGTGGACTTAACTGGCTTTGCTTCTTGTCACCACCTGAGCCATGGCATGCTTACACTGAAGAAGCAAAGCAGATGAGATACACTTCCAAGCACTGTGTCTGGGTTTTATCTCTTAATAAAAAGAAAAAAGTTAAAAGGAAGCTCTGGAAGGGGGACAACCTTTAAATTAATTTCATTTTAAATCTGGACATATCTCTTGAAGATCTTGGTATTTGTTGCATCAAGCAGAGATCTTCCTCCTTGCTCAGGGCAAGGGTTACCTTGTCAGAATGAAATGTTTCTGGGATCTGAGTGCCTGCTAGTAACAGGGCTGTAGACCATGACAGACTTATTTTTTTTTTTTTAAGTCTTTTATTTCTAATGTAGTTGTCTGCATTTCATGAATTATCTCTGTGGTTGTTACTGTAGTTTTGTGTTACTGGGTTACATTCTGTGCATGCTATTTCGGCTGCTGCTCACCCAAGTACAGGTCTGCTCTCTCTACCACGGAGTGATTTCTTGACAGTGAGGGTCAAGTAGAGTTGAGTTGGGTCAAAACTCATCAGGTAGATGCCAGGTCTTATTTAGAACACCCTACCTGGGGTTTTGTTGGTGTTTGGCTGTTGCAGAGACATCTGCCTTGCTTCTTGTATGTACTAAGGACATATGGCTGCCCTGAGAAAAAAAGAGTGTTTTAATGAGTAGAGTTTGTCTGGTCACCTAAACATTGGACTGAATGGATGTTTAGTGCAGCTAGCTTTGTACAAGGCTGAGTCTGCAACTGCTCTCCCATTTGGCTTCAGCTCTCTGGATTTACCCTGGCTGCTGTTAACTTTCTCTCCCCCAGAATTATGTTGGTGATTGGAGAAGGGGTGAGCAAGAGGACTTGACCCCTGCTTCTGTGACACTCTTTTTCAAAATATCAGCCCTTTTTTAGATCCCAGATTGCTTTTTAATGCACAGCCTTTATTCAGACTTGAATCTACCACTTTTTGTTGTTTGCCTGTGTTTTTCTAGCCTTGAAATTTTGGGTAATTTTAAGTACTAGTGTCTGTTAGAAATACACATGTTACTCTCCACTCTTTCTCATTTATTACTTTCCATGAAGTCCTGCTGTTAACTGCAAACCAAAAAAATTTATCCTTAGCCAGTCAAAAAGAGCTTTCCAAGGAATACCAGGGGTAGCTGGTGGGAGAACAGTACTCACAATACTCCCAAAGTAAGTTGACTTCTTCTTTCTGAGAAAAACTACAATATAACTTTGTCAGGCCAAAATTGTAAACTTGAACAATTTTGGTTTTTTTAAATTGCTCAAAGGTTTGTTTGCTATTGGCTTTTTCTGAATTGTAACGAAAAAATATAATGGGGAAAATAAGCTGATAATTATAGGCTGAATAAATTCTCTCTAAACTGGAGAATTAATAAATCCAGGACAAAAGAGGCAAGGCAAATAAGATTTGGAGTATTCTATAATAACCCACTGGTCTGGTGATGTGTATGGGATACTGCAAAGGAAGATATTTAACAATGTGCTCTTACATGCTTGATAGGGCATTTGCATCAGCAAAGTCGTGTTCCTTCTTGTGTGCTCCTGCTTGTGGAACAGCAGTGTTTCCTAAATGAAAACCTACATATTAGAAAAGGTCACAAATGTCCTGGATTTTGCTAAGTTCTCTGCTTGTAAAGAAAATGCATGCCTGGAAAAATGCATGACATCTGAAATTGTACCCTTTTTTCAGGATGCTCCACTAATTCCCTGATGAACAGCTAAAGTGAAGTCCCTCCTGGTGCAGGCAGGTGAAAGTGAGCAGGATAAATCCTGATCAATGTAAATGAGGTTTGAGCCACCTTCTGAAGGTCCCCATGCTCTGTGTCATCCTGAGGCTCTTGGATTGCAGACTGGAGGGACTACCATGACTCTCCTGAGCTCAAAGCGTCTGGATGGGACTGTGCTGTCACACAGGCTGCAGTGGGCCCCTCTGTGTTTAAAAGCATGTTTCCCTCCCTGTTGACAGCAGCACAGACTCATGAGCTGGCACTATTAGCATGTGCGTTTTCCCCTCACACAGTGCAAGAATAATTATCCTCTCTCAGCAGTGCGACTGGTTCTGTTCCCTCTGATTTATGGAGGCAAAGAACTCATTTGAGAGGATGAGTCAGAAGTAATTGAGCTCCAGGGGGCTGTATTTCATGGCTTCTCCTCTCTTTTATTTTTGCCCTGTACTGCACCTCATGGTTACCAGTTCTTTGGCCTTCCAGGGAATATTCATAAAGCTTAGGAATGAGCTCAGATCTTGGTTCATGTTTAGAAACCAGCCTGATTCTGTAAATCAAGAATGTGATATAGTGATAATCTTTCAAGATTTGTGATATTATCATAAATATAATATGAGTCATAGTTGGCCATTCCCAAATACTTGGCACCTTCTATAAAATGCAGGATGGGTGCAAGAGCTGCTCTGCAGGGACTTCCACATGCAGCTGGTGCTGGAGGGGGGTTTGGCAGCTGGTGAGTTGGAGGGAGTGGTGTTGGGTTTAGTTGCAGAACATAAATTAAAGAGGATTGCTAGGTATAACTGAAGCTCCTAGAAAGAAAGCTTTAGGGAAGTGCTTGTGCTTCTGCAGAGGAAGCCAAAGTCGTGTGTGTCAGTTTGTGTGCAAGTACAATGCTGGTGCTTGAGTCATGCAGACAGACCCCAAGCAATCAGGGTTTGATGGCATGGCCTGGAAAAAGGTGGGATACAGACCCATCACTTACTGAACTGATGTAAGCAATAGATGGGTAGCAGATGTATTTTGCATGTTACTGGTAAAGGTCTGTGTGCTTGACCTCTGCATAATGTTTTGAGAAGGTTTATGAGTCCTGCAGTGGGTGAGTATAAAGGCAGGATGAAAGATCTCAGTGGTCGGAGCTGCTGGCTGTCCAGCTGGCAGCATAGAATGAAGTTTTTATTATCTTCTTGAAATAACTGTTGTGGCAGTGAGTGAGCACTGGTGTTCACAGGGGCATCAATCTCATAGGCAGGATTTGAGTTGAGGAGCTGAATAATCTTCCCTACCTTTCTAGAAGGTGTGGCAACCAGTTAACCAGTTAAGCCTTGGGTAGTACAATTCAAGTTGGGATGTCTGTGTTTTTACTGGTTTGGTTTCTCCTTCTTGTGTATGTATTCTTTTTCTAAGTTCAAAATTTTTCCTGCAGAAGTGCTCTGGTGACAGGAAAGGGTGAGATGGCTCATGAGGTGCCCTGTTCCCCTGCGATTTTGCTCGATGCCTTTGCCATTGGCTGGAAAGGCTTCCAAATTCAGTTGCTGGCTTCTCCCAACTTGGGACTGACTGATAAACTCCTGTACAAGCTGCAGTGACTGATGACTCTGCTTTTGCATTTCCATTTCTATTTACAGTTTAATTTATCTCTCTCTCTGTCAAGTGCTTCTTGAGAACACTTCAGTGGCTTTTTCCTTCAAGTGTAGCAAAACCAAACAAAAGAGCCTGGTGTTTCTTTGCTGGACTGAATAAGTCACTGTTATGATTGATAATGGTGAAACTGGTTTATAATTTATCTAAACAGTGATGTACATCATTAAAAACAAAGCAGGCAAACTGCGAGTCCTCTGTGGATCTGATTGCTTTGAACAGCAGATGATCTCTGGGGAACTCAGAGTGGGAGTTCTAGTTCTGAGGGTACTTTGAAGCATTTTAAGAAGTAATCAGGAAAACTGAGGTGATGGATCAACAATTCATTGATTTATATGTGCCTTTGATGGGTGGAATTGTCTGTTGCAAATGGGCTTTGCTAGCTTTTAGCCAGTAATCCCTTGGTTGTTCCCCTCTGCTTATTTCTGCTAAACAGAATGCACTGTCTCAGAATTAATCCTATTAGTTAATTAGTCATCTTTTATCTGTGACTTCTTTAGTCTGCAGATCCAAACTGTGAATGGTAGTATGGGTGGCATAGTATTTCTTTTTTTTTCTATGCTGTGGTCAACTCAGATTTGGGGTGTGGATGCTTGTGGGGACTAAACCGAAAACAGAAGTGTTGTGGACTCTTCAGCATTTTTCTCAGGTGCAAATACTTGTGCTGTTTGTCTGCAAGAATAGTTTCAGGAAAGAAATGAAAACACAATGAAAATCTGGTTACAGTTACGCCTAAGGAACATACAAGCCAGCACCTGTGGAAAGTTTTCAGGTGAAGCTGCCAGCCTCTCTAAGACACATTTTGCAAACTGAATTTTCCTGGAAAGGTACTTAAGGTTTGCCATGCACATGTGCTCTGTCTCTGGTGTGCCATTTGGGGGCTGTAATGCATCTAGGTGCCCATTTTGGTAAAGCCATTCTTATGGGTGAAGATGGTGCCTGGTGCTTGTCCCTCAGGGCAATTAAAACCTCGATCTGTCTGTCCAGCTACCTGATGGCCTTTCAATCTGATCTCTAAAACCGTGCAGCGTCCTCCCATGTAAACCTTTCATGGATAGAAAAAGTTTCTCTGTTGCAGATGAAGTTGGTGGTGACTTACTTCCAGTCATGCTAAGTATTGGGGAGAGATTGAAACCCAAATTCTCTGACCTTTGGGCTATCCTTCATCTCTGAGCTGAACTGCTCCATGGACACTTTTAGAAATGCATCGGTTCCTCACTCTGAAGCACTTCCTGCCCCAGAGATGGAAATGCTTTCCCATCTCTCTCTGTCACTTTGCAGCTGGAGTACTCAAGGCACCAGGATCACAGAATATCTCAAATTGGAAGGGACCCATAAGGATCATCAAGTTCAACTCCCTGCTCCTCACATCCAACAATCACTGTGTTAATCAGAGCTTATTTTGTACTTTGCTGCTTTGAACACAAATATCTCCAAATGGCTTAAAGATGGCGTGGTTGAGTAGTCATGTGAAACAACTCCAGCCTTCCAAAAAATCCAAAACACAGGTGGCTGCTAAAAATGATGTTGCTTGGAAAAGTCTTGTGCCCACTTGATTTACTAAAAACAGTTACTGCTATCTGACATCTCTGTGGCTTATGTCAAGGGATTTTGAAGGTTAGTAGTTGATTGCAAGTAAGAGATTATTTTCTTATTGCAGGGCAGTAAGGTTGGTTCCAAGCTACTGATAAATCATATTGGTTAGCAAGAGGAGTAGAGGAAGTACAGCAGAAGGTGTGGAAGAGGGCTGGCAAGAGAGA
>VZUA01078137.1:29944-42596 GCA_013401035.1 Horornis vulcanius | reverse complement strand
AACTGCTCTTGCAGCTGTTGGAGTGTGCCAGAAGCAAGGAATGCTGCCTCACACAGAGTAGGTAATCACAGTGAGCCTTGTCCATGATGCTGCTTGCTGCAAGCTCCAGTTTCCATGCATTTATCCTAATTTCTAGTAGTTTGTACCATATTAAAAACCTGGCTAAGTTGCATATCTGACAAAGGCTTCCAGAAGGAAGCTGTACTAAGCCATCACAAAAGTTCTTTGGCTAACTACCTTCATTCTAATATTGATTGGAAGGCATGACAGTCATCCATATTTTCTAAATGCCTGTTAATAAAACCTTTATATGAATTAATCTCCTTATAAGAACTTTCCCAAAAGAGGAGTTTTAGAACAGACCCTTTAGAATTTTCATTGGTTTAGTTTCCTTTGCNAGGTTGGTTTTTGTTTTTTGTTTGTTTTTTGTTCTCTAGGGGTCTAAACTGGTTTGCTTTGGAAAATCATTGTGCATTTTAAATATTTTGGTGTTTTTGTATTGGGTTTTTTTTTAAAGGAACTTCATTGATTTCAAATAAAGCAATCCTTGACACTGTGAAAAGACAAAATCCTTTAGTCTGTGCACTGCAACAGCATAAGGCTCTAAAGATACTATGGTTCTTGGGGGGGAAAAGCAACAAAACCTATTTGAAGGACCTGGATAGATTAAAAATCTGAGATTTTTTTTCTCCTCTTCATTAATATTTAGAGTATATTAGAACATTATCACTCATGTATACACTTTGCTATTGTTTTCATGGTGGAAGAGAGCCACTATAATGGCAGATTAAAGTCACCTGCAGTGTAAACAATGCAGGAATGGGTTTCCCCTGCTTTTGAGACTTTGTATACTATGAAGAAGCTAGAATAAGTCTAAGTTTTTGAAACACCTCAGCCCAGTAAAATAGTGACATGATCACGTATAATTTGTGATTGATAAACCTGGGATGCCAAATAAGCAACTACACTTGGCAATGAAGGTAGGAGTTTTCAAGGTAAGTGAGAGTGAGTGAGAAATTGCACAGGAGCATGGAAATGCTCTGTGGGATTGCTTGTGGGACTGGGCTCAGCTGTGCTGCATTCATGAGTCAGGCTGTATTTATGTAGCTTAGCTGATGATCTGTTGTACTGCTGCTGCTAAGAAAAAAAAAATAATTTAAAAAAAAATTACAATGCCTGATGCTGTTTCCAGATTTTGAGCCAGTGTCTCCTGATGAAAAGTGTTAATGTTGACTTTACAAGCTTCTTGTCTGTTTTCACATCTCTAAGCTTTTGGTGAGTCTTTCCCTCAGGGTGTTAAGGGTTTTTAGCACTCACTGTGTGTATTCTGATAGAATCTGTAGATTGCTGTAATATTGGATGTAAAAAGACTGAACAGGGCTGTGATCTCTGTCGTCACAGTTGCATGCTGTGGTAGCATGGAAAAGGCTTGATGTATGAACTTTGGAGTAATGTAATCTGATAGAAGATTCCACTATTTAATAGCCCTTTTTTAAAGTAGGTATTTTAAAAGAATGGAATCTTATTTAAAAAGTCTGAAACAATGTGACTCGAGAGCTAAGTAAACAAGATAAATTGCCTCTTGGCGCTCTAATAAATAAACCAGCCAGGCCATTAAAGCCACATGAGTCATAGAGCCATAATGAATTTACTTGAAACTAAGGAAAACAGCAATTTGTTTTCTCAGGACCACTGATTCAGTCTCTCACAGACCTCCCTGGCTAAAAGGTTGAATGCCAGAGGGAAACAAATCCCACACAATATCATAAGCAACATTTGAGTTTGGTGCAGGGGCCATCCTGAATCTTGGTGTGTGCTCATAAGCAAACTGTTACGGTGGGAAAAGGTACAGGGAAGCAGTGAGAAAGCTGATATTAAATGAGAAAGTTAGTGTGAGGTTATCAGCAGGAAAAACCTGAATTTGCATGACCACACAGAAAACAGTCGCGTGGTGCTTAACTGCTCTGAAAAGACATTTAGAGCATCTGTGAATGTATAGCTGATACAGAAAATGCTACTGAGCAGTATCTATCAAGGGTCTAAAACCACTGTGCTGCAGATGGCTTTCATTTCTGAGAAAAATGTGTGGACAAACTGTTTACAATATTTCAAATGGTATTTGGTCATTGATCTGCTCACTCTGGAATGGGAATGCTGCACACATGCAAAACGGGGGCGCTGGAAGCTTTCCTTGCAGAGACTGATGCTTCCAGAGGTACCTCTGGAGTCAGGAGGGGGCAGCTGGGGGTGGCTGAGTGGGGAGGTGCTTCAGACCCTGCAGTGCTGAACAAGAACACAGACTATTAGAGCTGACGATTTGTGGAAATGTCAAGTCAATCTCCATCAGGATTTCAAGCACAATGCAAATAGATGCAGACAGGCATTGAGTGTGCTCCAGACATTGGCCCCTCTCTCAGCTGTTACAAAACAGAGAACATTTAAAATTTGCTTTTTCTCAGCCTGAAGGGAAACCCATGGGAAAAGATAACTTCAAATACATTCTGGCAGAATTTAGATTAAATAGGGACACATCCTGACCCCCCAAATTTAATTAAAAAGGAACAAAACCATAAGCAAGGGAGAGTTTAATGAAATGTATAAAAAATGCATCATCCCTATGTTTTACAAATGCAAGCCCTTATTTGCAAACCTGTAGAGTATTCTAGCTTCTATTTGTTTGAATACTACTTATTTTTCTTACAATTGCTTAAGTTTTATGAATTCATTTTTATTTTTCCACAATTTCAGTCTTCCTAGAGAACTATCTGGAAAGCTGTGAAATATGGAGTGGGTGAGTATCTCAACATTCTGACATTTCAGCTTAGAAATAGTGGCCAGACTGTTTTTTCTTAAAACCTAACATCCAGCCTTCTTCCTGGGAATCACAAATTGCATGTTGGTGTTTCAAAGGGCAAACAAGCCTCCAAGAAAAAATGAAAAAAAACCTCCTGTGGTTGGCCCCAAGAAGCCTGCTGTTTTCCAGGAATGCTGGATTAGTTTGTGATCTACAGCTCCCTGTTTCCTTGCAGTTGTGCTTTCCCCCACCTTATGCAACAGCATCGCACGACTTCAGCTCTGACTGGAGCTGATTTAAGGTCACACTCCTGGAAAGCAGCACTTGAGAACAGTTCCAGGAGAGCACAGCAGGAGTTTGTGGGGTGTTTGTTCCTGTGGGCACCCAGGGAAGCAAGTTCTGTGCATACTGAGACCTGAGCAACGGCAGGGGAAATTAAAGATGTGGTAATGCTTCAAACTGCTTTTTAAGGGTAATGTTGGTACAACCTTGTAGTTTACCTTTCTTTATCCAACCAAGTAGTGACTGTAGTTTTTATTCTGGTGTTACAGTTTTTGTCCCATCAGTGCATAATAAGTACATGGTAGAAAATCCTTACCAAATTTAGAAAGCAGGTTAACGGTGCCATACCTTTATTTTAAAAAAATTAATTCTTACCAAAATTCTTGTGTGCTGCTCTGGGATTGTCTTCTACAAACTGCCTTTTCAAAGCTGTTTTGTTAGTGGAAGCTGTTTACCTTTCAGTTGCACTGCTATATTGGATGTTTCCCAGTTTTTTTTTACCACCATAGGTATGGTGAGATAGAAACAGAAAAATACTTCCACATCTTTTTCAGTCTCTTGGTGTCATTGGATATCAGGCCATGCATTTATCTTCATATTGAGATTTAGACATAAATATGATTTTATGTATAAATTGTATCTTTTTATATTGTTCACTGCAGTGATCATTATTCCTTTGAACTGTCAGAAGTGCAGGGTTAGGGCATTCAAGGTCCTCCACTGTGGAGCCAGATTCCAGCAGGCCCCAGTGTCAAGGGGGTTCACTCTGGGCTTTGGAAGCCCAGCTCTGGATTCCTCTCTTCTCTTTCAGCTCTCCTCTTCCTCATCCCAGCAGTCCCTGTGCCTACACCAGAATCATGTTTACATAGCCACAGCCACATTCCTTAATCTGGGCTCTTGAACAGTTTACTGGACTTGATTTTCTGCTCTAGAAAAGAAATCCTGTCCTGAATCTCACTTGATCGGCCTTAGTTGGGGTTTTTTTCGCCTCAAGCTTAAATTGGTTCCTGTGGAGTGTCTGCTGAGAGGGAAACCAGGCTTCCAAGCTGCACTGCTGTAGGACTTGTTTGAAGGGAGAGCATTTAAACCTCATGAAAGGCAGCCTAGATACTTCTGATGAATCAGTCCCAGCTCCCCATTAAAATCTGTCTGGAAGGACTTTCTTTGTGTGGCTGCCATCATGGCCCTCAGCTGTTCATTTGCTGAGGAGATGCTGCCTGAGGCCAAGCCAAATGTACTCCTGCTCTCCACAGGGCTGTCTCAGGACCGGTCTGTGGCTATGGCTGACTGAATGCGCACGGAAAAGTGAATTGATGCCCCACAGACTTGGCTGCCTCTGCTCTCCCAGCTCTGCCACCCACACAATTCTCCGTGACCAGTATTCCTGTTAATGCTTTCATCCTCCTGTGGATTGGTGAAGGCCCATATGCCATGTCCTAGGAATTCCAGAAAAATGACCAACAGTGATGCCGCCTCCAAATTTATGTATTAACACAGGGTAGGACCACCCATCCAAGCAGACTGTAAAGCTTCCAGTTTCATCTCCAGCACTGATTGATGAATTAATTTCCATATGGCCACCGCCTCTGTCATAGCAGTCTCAATTCCTGGTAACTCCAGGACATTCAGGATCCAGTGAAAGTAGTTCTTAGAAGGTTTTTGTGGTCCAGGCCTTTGCACAATCTTCTTTTCCCTTCAGCTGCCTTAGGTATAGGCAGCTTTTCTTCTGAGTCTTTGCTGGTGTGGCCAGGGGCTCTCCTGACCTCTGCTGAGGGTAAAACACTCTTTAGTCAGAGGTGTCTCTTGGAGAAAGGTCCATGTTTGCCACAGGGATGCCACCTGTCCATGCACAGACTGCCAGGCCTTGGGCTGGGCCAGGTCAGGTTCCAGCAGCTTTGTCAGCTCCCTTTGGAAGTTGTGGCTGGAGCTGGCGTCTGGACAGTGTGGCTGGGCAAACAAGTGTAACCACAGAGGTTGTCTGGAGAAAAGGTTGGGTTGGGGACAAAAATGACGAGCTCTGACATTAGCAGCCTGTTAGTGTCATTAAAAGGAGAGGCACAGGGAAGGCTTGCAGCTGAGGACAGTGCAGGGAGAGGCAGGAGGGAAAGCTGCACAGTGCCGTTGTTCAATCACTTTCCATCTTATGTCAGCATTTTCAGCAGCTGCCAGAGAAGCAATGAACCACAATCTGTGTGAGGTTATGTGTGCACAGCACAGGGATTTTGGACTTCTGTGGCACTGGGGCATCCATCCTCTCTGCCTTCCCAGTTCTTGATGCCTGACTTCATATGCAGTGATTGATGTGTTTAGAGCCCATGGCATTGCTTGGGGAAAGCATTCCTTCTCCACTCAGTCTGTGCATCCAAATCATGGAAATCTTAACTGCAAGGAACCCCTTGCTCAGAGGGATACAGATTTATGGTGGTGAATGAGAGTATGTTTTTATGTGACCCTTTCATGGGTTGTTATCCATTTAATTTAATTGGTGTTGTTTTACAGTAGCCTTTATTGACAGAGTATAATAAATTTCAGTGTGACAGTGGTTCTCTCTGTGATTGTTCTATAGGTACCCTTAGATACTTGACAGATAATGTAGACACTTAGCTCCTCCAGACTTGGCAGACAGCTCCTCCCTGGAATAATTAGCAAAATATGTTTCTAATCCCATCTCCAGGAAATTTACTTAGTTCTTGTTTTCTCTCTCTGAAAGAAAGAAAAAATAAGTACACATTTCATGATTATATAAGTATCTCTGCCTATGTGAAATCAACCTGCAGTTTGAAAGAGAACCTTTTCCCTTTCTAAGAATATGGCAAGACTGGCTTATCAACACAGTAAACTCCAGCTCTTGCAAAGGCAAATATAAATATTTATATATGCAAGTGTTTAAATGGAGATGCTTATATATGGGTCTATTTATGTACCTTCAAACAAAAAAAAAAAAAAAAAACAAACCACAAAAGTCTTTTGGAAAAGCCCACAATAGCCCAGCTAGTAACCACATGAAATAGATCTAAGAGCTGTGGCCTTGCTTGCTAGCACATTAGTGATGCTGCAACCTACCAGCTTAGAATCCCTAATGACTTGATTTATATACATATACACTTTTATGCATTTCTTATATACATTTGATACATAGCTTATGCAAACTTTGCTTTATGGGTATGGACAGAGTAGGAGAAAATTGAAATATTTTTATTTACTCTAGAATTTTCAGTGAAGAACAAAGGGGAATTTGAGAGGAAGGGATCAAGGGTGCAAAGTTCTTGCTACAAGTTGACGTGTTGTTATAGGTGTGTCACATATGCTGTTATTCTGAACTGGCTAACGCAGCCTTACATAGAAACAAAAAAAATATTACACATCAGGGAGTTACAGGGCAGTTGTGTCAAAATTAACACCACATTTAGAAATGGTTTTGTTGGAAGGCAAGTTGTGCATTACATGACTTAAGCCAATCTAGCTGTAATTATGTGCAGGATGCATCCTCTCTTCCCTGTATCTGTTTTCAGATATATCCATCCTACTACTTAGTTTTTATTAGACAAATTCTTAGCATTAGACAGAGTTATTTGATAATTTTCTCCCTCAAATTATCCTGGAGTGTTGTGTTCCAAATGGCCTGTACTGTAAAGAAGGGGTGTGCCACAGAGAAGTGAGCACACTCCTCAGTGTGATTGACAGGTAAATTTGCCAGAACCAACTTCTAAATGTACCGTGTTGTGAGTACTAGACCTCCTTCACTAAAGTTGTTCTTTCTGTTTCACACGGGGCTGCCACTGAAAGGACAGAGTAATGGAGCAAAGAAAAGGGGGGAGGGGGTGTTTTAGGATAACAGGAAAATTACATGATTAAGATGTTATCCTTTCTTCAAATACACCCAGAACAAAGAGTCGCTCAGAAGGCTTTTCTATAATCTAATGGCATGAACATAATTTTAATTTTATCTTTTACCAGTACATTTGATCTAGCCACAAAAGTATGTACGTCATTTGCAGCCAGCATTTTCATGGCAGAAAAGCTCAAACCATCAAAAATGATGGAAGCATTCCTTGGTGTTCTTTCTGTTGAGCTGAATTATTTTTGCTCAGAGTTGATGTTTTAGCTGTCTTTAGTTACCTACTTAGCAAACTTTAACCTAAGTTAATTTCATTAATACTTCTAGGCTGCAATGTTTTCTGGTCAGATTTTGGAGAGCTTTTTTACTTCTCATGATATCTGAACTGAGCTATGAGGAAAGCTGTCAGTGTGGTCACTGGTAATCTGACCTCCTTTCACATGACATGACCACAAACTGAACTCTGCAATGAAGATTTTACTTCTTTGTTTCATCTGTGATCTGAAGTGATACCAAGTTTCCGCTGTTTCTGGAAAAACTCAAATCCAAGCTAAACTCCAACGTGCTCTGTGGTTTTGATCTAAGTCAGAACATGCAGTTTGCAAATCTCAGGCTGCTCTGCTAGGAAAACCTTGACATGCATCTGCTTCATTTTACTTACCAAAATCCTAGATTATTTTAGTCACTGCCCAAGCTTTTGGCACACCAGGGGAGTCAAATCAGGCCTGTCCCATTTCTGTACTCTTTTGGCATCTTGGCAGAGAGAGAAGCTCATGCTGAATTGGTCATCATTCAGTCTTTGGCCATGCCACAACAGCAGTGATTTGTTATTTTTTGGGGTGTCCCATCCTATCAAAGCACACAGCAGGAGGCTGAAGAGGGCTGAGATAGCTCCACATGAAAGCAGACCACAGAAACCCTTCCAAAGCACACAGGTGCTGCAGATTCCCTGCCCTTCAATAAGTGCAAACAGAAATAATCCTGCCAGCCGAGCAGGAAGGGTTTCATGCCCCTGCTGCCTGTGGCATTGCCAGGCTGAGGCAGGGTGGGAGGCCTTGCAGGAGCTGGCCATGGCACACACAGAAAACCTGGGCTCTGGGTTAGTGAAGAGCACAGCAGCAGCGCTCAGAGGCACAGGGGAATCCAGGGGAAGCAAAGAGGGTGAGGAAAGACGACAGCTTCTGGCTCCTGACCTTTGTGGGATAGCATGGAGGGTGTCCCCTGGGGAGGGACAGTGACATCCTGTGGCTCAGCAGGACTGTGCTGAGTGCCTCAGGGGATATTGGGAAGCACAATGTCCTTTCTCATCCAGGTTTGCTAACGATGCAATGGTGAGGGTTGATGGTTTTTTGTTTTAGCAGATGAGGAAGGGATCTTCCCGTGGGATTAGGAGCGAAACAGTCTGAAGGGAGGAGAGTTGGGCAGGAATGTTTCCTTTACAGGAAGGGAGGACAGAAATGAAGAAAGATGAGAGTTCGAGAAGACAGCTAGGAAGAGCTCTGGGAAAAACAGCACTGCCTCTAATCTGTAGATCTCACTAGAGCTGTAAACAAACTAATTCAAACCACTTGCTATTAAACAAGGAAATTAAAATCTTTTTAAAGACAACAGCCTTTGGAGTTAGAAAAAATAAAATTAAATAAAAAGGTGTCATAATAAGATATCTTATGATTTTATGCACAAATTCTTGTGCTTCCTGTCACTATTTTATCGCAGAATGAACAGGAATTAGTTAGAAATATTCCTATCAGAAGAGTCCAGTATGTAATCCTGCTTCTTTCAAGACACTGAAATATCTGTAGGCCACTTTGTCCTACTACTTTAAAGTGTGGGTATAAAATCCCTGTAATGTGTGAGCAGAGTGCAGCTTGTTTTGACACTGAAGCTGTCTTGCAGGCTCAGTAAGAGGCTGCAGAGTTGTGAAGGACAGCAGGGGAAGGAGCAGAAGGAGCAGCAGTTCTGTTTGCTAAAATCCTAAACTGACCAAGGATCTTCAGTTGGGTCTCTGTTTCTCTGGATGGATTGTCCATTTAATCCCACTGTGGTACATCTCTGCACTGAAGCACAGCACACAGCTGCAGTCTTAACCAACTACATTTACAGACTCCCAATCCCAGCAGGAGCCTGCAGTGTTCCAGAGCAGCCTTTCCAAAGGATTGCCTGGTGAAATGTTAACCACGGGGTAGTCCATTTGATTTCTGTCACATGCAGATGGCTCTGTTTGTGTGGTTTCCTTTGCTGAAGCAGCACTTTGTGTCAAGGTGACACTGCCCCAAACTGCCACATGAAAAAGGGTAGTGATGTGCTGCTTAGCCTCTTCTATTTGGGTGTTGATTTTTATTTCATTGACGTCCTTGGGGAAAATCCAATGTGTTTTTTCTCAGACTGCTTCGGATCTAAAACTAATATTGCCACAGATTATTAAATTATCTGGGCACATCTGCTGTTTCCGTCTGTTAAGAGAAACTGCAACTTCTGCTTTTATTCTTTGTAAGTGCCATTATGAGGATCACTCTGAAAATTTTCTATCTGGAAGAGTCCTTGTGTTACAAACCTGAGACTTTTGAAAATTTACCATTATCAATACTGCATTTAAAGATACCCCTTTAAGGTGTGACCTCACTCAGATAGCCTTAGTGGGGAGATTGATTTTTTTTTTTTTCCTGTTTTTCCAGCGGTTTTCTCAGAACTCAGTAGGAATTTAGTAACCAAATTCCACAGAAATTCAGTGGAAAATACCAGATTGTGCAACTAAGTTTAGGTGGGGCAGTGGAGAGACAGAGGTGCAACTCAGAGGTCTGCTGGAAGAACCTGAATATTTGTGGGTACTTTGAGCCATTTGAACCCTTCAGTCCTTGCCTGACCCCTGGATTTTATCTGCCTGCCTCAAGGACTGGCTTGTGCATCCTCCTGCTATGATCAGCCTTTCCCTGGGTGCTCTGGGCTGGGGATTTAACCCCACCCTCTTCACTGACTGCAGGCCCACAGCCCCATCCAAGGAAATGCCTGAATGAGGTGGGAATTGAAGCCTGGACAGAATCCTTTGATTTGTACAAAACTTTGAGAGTCACTCGACAATTCAGGATTTGTAGGCTCCCCTAAACCTGCTGGAGGTGATGTCAACTCTCCTGTGTCTGATCATGCTTTCCCACCAGGGAAACAAAAATAAAAGCAAAGAGTTCCAGCTGTGAAGAATACAGCTGGAAGTAGACAGAGCTGGATGTTTAGATTTTTGATTTTGAGGGAAGCTTCAGAAAACAAGGCATCTGCAATATGGAGTCTTCCAGAACCCAGCCTTACTGGGTGCCATGGTGCCAAGTGCTGGGTTTTCCTGATTTACCAAATTACAAATAAGTATTAGTTACTTATTTATTTGCTTTTAATCCTTGCTGAGTAAAGGGTCCTTTTCCATCTATTTTGGTAAACAGAGGATTTCCCCACTGTTGTGAGGCAGAGATGGGGTATTATGCCACAATTCAAATTACTGAAGTGTAATTGAAAAACCAGCACTGCCTCTCATCAATACCTGTCTCTAGAACTGTAAACAAGATAATTAAGCTCACTTTGCTATTAAACAACAACAAAAATAATAATAATGGCAGCAGCTCATGGAGTTAAAACATAAAAGGAAGTGTAAGGATAAAATAGTTATGCTTAGAGATACTTTACTAGGGTTTTCTTGATTTGGAGATCTGCAGAACAAAACTCCCCCATGATAATTTCCTATTTCTTGTCTCAAGTAATCATTATCAGAGGCTTCAAGGAATTCTGTCTTCCCTATATATTGTGAATCTCACAGTGTAAACTATTGTCTTAATGAACCTGTCATACTGTGTTATGTCAATATATCACTCATATCCATGGTTCTACCAGTACCTGACAGAGCCACTAAATCCTAATTTTGCTTGGGTTCTTTCATTATTTTCCCTGTCTCTTGTTTCCCACTTAGCTTGAATCAGAATACTTCACCTGAACTGTCCCATTAATCCACTTTCAGCTTGCTGTCACTGCAATACTGCATTGTGAGTCAGAGAACACATACTGGGAGAAACCTGAGCAGAAAACACGTGCAGTGATGGGTAACATCCAGAGAGTACCAAAAAAATAGATAATGTAAAATAAGGGAAGCAAATATAATGATTGCAATCTTACATTTGCATCTGCTTTCAGAGTAAGCACTATAAATAAATGCAGTAAGTATACAAAATCACAAGTGAGATTATAAATACAGTTAAAAGAACATAAGAACATTTACATTTCCATGCTTCTAGAAAACTAGTCTGTACTACTTCTGCTGTATCAATTTTATAAGGTATCCTGTAACTAAAACAGGAACTCTGCATAATTGTGTATTCAAATAAGTCAGTAAAAATATGCAAGAATTAAATCCTCTAGGATTATCTAAATTAAATTTTTTAGTTTCTTATAACATTTCTGTTGAACCTTATTATTATTTTAATAAACCCACAGAAAGTTCCCATAGAGAGTAAGTTGTAGAAAAACTCCACAGCAGTACAGAGATTACCACAGATAATAATAGCCATCCTATACAATCTTTCATCTTCATCCAGATAACCATTTAGAGATTAAATACTTGGAGAAGTTTTAGACAGCTATGCAAAAAATCTGCAGTTTCTGGGTCATGGTTTCTCCTTTTTTTTCCTCTCATGTTTAAATTTAAATAATTTATTTTCCAGTTTTCTTTTACCTCTTAAAATTTTGTTCATGAAAACCATCAAGCTAATTCTCATGAAAGCAATGATCTTCTTCCAGAAGATTCCTTACTAAACAAATAAACAAAGCCCATTTTTCTTTTTGAGTAACAGTTTTCTGTGTGTTAAGAAATAAGTGACATCGATCAAGGGAGGGAAAGGAGAAGAATAAAATTATAAAATGCAGAGATCTCTAAACACCATGTGAAAAGAGGGTGCTGAAATTCTAATAAAAGACAGGAACTGGGATCTAGGACAAAATTTTGTTGGATACTACTGCAGGACCAGAACAAAACCCTGATAAAATAATTAGAGGTTGGCCTGTCAGTGCAGTTCAGAATGAATGTGTAGAAAGCAGATTATCTTCTTACATCCAGGAGATGATAGAGAATCCAAAACAGTCCAGTTGCAGAAATCTGAGAACACAACGCAGAACACATCACGTGTCGTGTTTGTCACAGCATACACAAACCAGAACAGTGGTTCCCTCTGTAGGAAGCACGTGGTGGTTTGGAAGTGCCAGAAGAGAGATCAGTGCATTGGCAGACACGTGACAAGAGCACTTTTAGTTTAGGAAGGGTGACAGGATCCCAAATCAGCCAAGTTTTTGAGATCTGTCTGCACTCTTGTTCAAAGCAAACAGTCAAAAACAAAAAATCAGATTTGTTTGTATAATATCTGGAACAAGGTCATATATGAAACAGAGGAAATTCAAAAGAAAGAGATAAAAATAAAAGGATCTGAACACAACCTTTGCCAGCCCTCTTTGACTTTGAAAGACAGCATGTGTGCCCTTTTCCTGCTCTCAGTTAAGAACTGTTCTAGTGCAAGCCCCAGTTGTGGAAATTTCAAGTTGAATACAAGGATGTGAGATATACGATAGCTGAAGCTCTTCCTTGTGTGTGGCAAAAATGTACTGATTTGAGGAGTGAAATGATGCCTTAAGTTGTAGCTTTCATATTTTAGATTCTGTGCTGCATAGAGATGTAGTTTTGAGCCTCATATTAAGTGCTAGTGAGCTCTCTT